>BJFM01001995.1:368165-378419 GCA_016586285.1 Arothron firmamentum | reverse complement strand
GTGGCTAATAGAGAGTTTCTGCAGTAACATCCATTTTATTTTTTCTGTGAAGCAAAACCGTCAAAGGATTTAGAAACAGCTTTTCTCTGCGTTAAGGAGTCTCCCCTCTTATTGAGGTGTCGAGAATCAGCGTCTTTGATGCTAAGCTTGCAGGTTTATTTTACATTATGTCTTTGACATTTTAATGAGCTCGTACAAGATGTCCCCTCGCTCTACCGTACACTGCTGCCAAACGTGCAACACACAGAGAGAAGCATCACGTCTACATTTGGTCTTCACCAGAAAGTCTTCTGCCCCAGTTCTCAGAAATCAGTGTGAAATCTTTGCACAGTTTGCTTTGTTATGCTGACAGATAGATGGAATGGTTTAAATTGCCTTCATCATGTCATCATCATTATTGTATTTGAAGGGTTTAAGTGCATTTCTCTGCCCATCAAGAACCCCCCCTTAACAGGTCCCCTGAACTTTTCCTCATTTTATTAGAATGCTGTAAAGCTGAGCATGCTTTCCCCAGAAAGCTCAGCGTGTGTGTGTGTGTGTGTGTGTGTGTGTGTGTGTGTGTGTGTGTGTGTGTGTGTGTGTGTGTGTGTGTGTGTGTGTGTGTGTGTCCACAGCCATTAATATGTGCATTTTTAAGTGGGACTCTAAGCCGGTGGGAGTTGCAATTGATCTCTGATACTGTAAAGGATAAATAACTCAGCTGAGCTGCTATGGTGCATTTGCATTTAGCTGCAACACTGCTTTTTTTTTTTTTTTTTAAGAAAAAAAAAGAAATAAACAATCATCAAATTTGTTTGCAATAACTGATTATCTTGTGGTTCAAATATCCATGGTTGACAGCACAAATTAAATGACATAACTCATAACATGGCTTATTTTTTGACTATTGACAAATCACGTAACATCTCTTCAGTTCGGAGCATGACAGGAACCATGAGAAATCATCAGACATATGTGGTAATGCAAATAACCGGGTGAAATTATCACTCTTACTAGAGCAGTTGTACAGTCCCACAGTAATTGATGAAATTATTACCTTAAATTACCTCCTACATCAAGACTGCAATTCTCTTAGAGATAACCAACATTAAGTACATGCTAAATCCTAAAAATAATATAAAGTTCTAGTTCTTCTTACCAGCCTGCATGTCAACAATAACAATAATCACAAAATTAATGTAACTATACGTTGATTCATAGGATCAGAGATGAGATTATTTAAGGATGATTAATCTCCCAGTTTAATCACTGCCCAAGTGTTACATTAACGATTAGCCCACTAAATGAATACACATGGACCTGAAGAATAAGACACTCTGCTGTAAGGTTAATAGAGGCCAAGCTTCCACTGCGGATGAATAAACCGACAGGAACAAAGACTCACACATCCGAATACATTTCTGCTCTACATTATCCGACCGGCGCTAATTATTTCTTTCTACAATGAGTGAATAAATAAGTATGTCTGTTATTCAGTGCTAATTAAAAGGTCATGGTATTCATTCCTCAATCTCTTTCTTAGATTCAGCATAAACATGATCAAAGAGATAATAATAATGCTTTATTATCTCAAAGCTAAACCATTTTAATTTGTCTTTTCATGTTTAATTTAGTGTTCAGAGATAACTGAATCATATGTGTATTTTTCATTGTTCTGATTGAACTGTAGATATCATTTCAAATGATTATTTCTTTTCTTTTTAAATAAACTTAGTAACATAACATGAATAATGATGCTAGGTTTCTATTTGTTTTGCCACAACATCCACAGTCGCATGATTAATGTAAAACAGCAAAGACTCTGAAATCTTTTAGAAATCTGACCCACGTTAGCCTGACACATTTAGGAGGATATTGCCATTTTTGTCTGGTCACGTGCTCAGAAAGAAAATAATACGCGAGCTTTGCCACTTTTTCTTAGTTACTTTTAGATCAAGTATTATAGTAGTAGGATATTTTTATCATTTCACCGACACTTTCTCAGACCTCTGCAGGGCAGTGTATGAATATTTCATCTCAGTTTATGTAAATTCTAGGAAACTGTCATAGGCTCTTGAATGGTTTTCATTTTCTTGAACTTGAACGCACCTGTGTGACACATCATTCCTCAGAAGACATGTTTACATGGTCTTTGGTTCACTCTCCAACTTAAACTGGAAGAACATTGTCACGCTTTGCTGAAGTAGACAGTGTTTGCGCAGTCCAACCCTGTTGTTAAGCAAATGTTGGCACTGCATTTTTCTGCAAGTGCTAAAATTTCCCATTTCCTTACTTTTCTTTTATAGCTTCCCCCATACTTTCTAGGTGCAAACTCATGTAGTCAGGGTGAGGCAAGCAAATATAATGTTTTTCCCATCTAAATATCATCTGCTAAAAGTGAAAAGTGTTAAAGTGCAGAGTGTGACAGAGCAGGTCGGCTGCAGGGAAATGCAACGTGTTCAAGTTGTTTAATGAAGTGTGTGAATATTAAAAGTCCCCAGTTAATAATGTCTCGGTGGTGTGTCCTGTGTTTACCTGCACTTTGTGCGACAACCTGTGTAAATCTTGCTGGCTGCATACTGGGATCAGTAGAACGTGCAGACTTAGCAACAACATCCGCAGTGAAACGCAGCAAGATACATCCTGTCAAATCACAGCCCCCTGCAGCCCCCCATTCAGACCTCAATCACATAAATGGCTTCAGATTTGCGCACACATGTACACGCGCACACACACACACACACACACACACACACACACACACACACACACACACACACACACACACACACACACACACACACACACATAATTCTACTCCACCGATGAGCATGTGTATGAAGCTTACACACCCCCCTGACCTGGCTTGTAAACCTAATCAGTGAGGATAATCCCATGTTGTTTTATCCTAAATACACCATATTTCATATGTTTGACAGTGTTTTATACCATTAGGCTTGGAACACACACACGCTTGACACCTTCTGGATCACCTGCCATTAGCTGCCAGCCCTAACTCTGCAATTTCAATATATTTTGTGCTGAACTTTCGGCGGAAGTGTTCAGACATTTTCTGATCCAGGCACAGCTGAATCTAATAATCTGACATTCAACCGCAAGGCAGAGAAGACACTTTATAGCATTATGAATTAGCACAGTCCTGTAGTTGCAGTAGGATTTTCACGGTTACGAACAGCATCCAAATTACCAAATTGCTCTTCAGGCATACCAACCTTATGTTTTTTTTGCCACAAATGTTACAATTTCTCAATATGTATTTATAAGTAAAGAGAGAAAAACTGGTGGCTGGCCAAATGTGTGAGATCTGGGGATGGAGGGTCTGAGAGAGCAGCAGTGAGAGAACAGAAGAGCAGGGACAGAAAGACCTTTAAAGGGGGCAGCAGGAACATGTCAGGCTAACGATGAATGTCTCCTGGGCTCGTGGAGAGATAACAGAGCTGACGAGGGCTGCTGTTTTCTCATGAAAGTACAAGTGAGCCGCTATGAAAGAACAAATGAGAGGACGACATGAACAATTTACATATTTACAGAACAGAAGACACCCGGTGTTGAAAAAAAATAAATGTCAAGATGTTGGCATAATGTGAATTAATCATTACTTTTTGAAACGACTGTTCAATATAATTACTATTCATCCTGTTTTGTGTGCCAATATCTTTTTCTTCACCCTTAATGTAAGCTAAGTGATTGAAATAAGACACAAAAAAGAAATAATGTTAGTGATGATGAATGGGAAGAGAAACGGTTAACCTGAACATTTTAAAAAAAGAAACAGAACACTAATATAGACCGTATATGTCTCCAGTAACAGAAATGAGTCATAAATGCATATCCGTGATAGCCGCTGATGTATCAGATCCACCAAATGAGCAGACAAAGCAAAGAAGGCAGAGCAGAAGAGACACACTGATTTTCAGATATTATCTCCTAATTGATTTGCTTTTTTTCTCTTCTATAAATCATAGTCATAGTAACGAAGGCACGGTTGCAGACAGTCTGATAAATTCTTGACTTTCTGAGATTTCTTTTTCTAGGATTGCTGTTACATTGCAGCTGAGCAAAAACACACACAAGCCTGTGTTGGACGGTGTGTTTACTGTTGTCATATCACCATTTCAGAAGCCGGCCTCAAAGACGCGCGCTGTAGCTGTGTGGCACGCTGCTGCGGCTGTTAAAAGACGAGACAGCTGCTGCTGATAAAGCTGTTGTTGTGCATGATAATGGAAATCTCCATCCTCTTTTTTTTTTTTTTTTCCCCTTTAAACAGTGACAGCACGGCTGGAGAACAACTGTAAGGCATAATGTCATCAAGGTATATAAGAGGATTCTCAATGGCTGCCTGGGGGATTTTTGTGAAATTGTATTTTCACCTGCAGGGAGTCTTGCCCCGTCTTTGGTTACCGTCACTAAGTAAACACCTGCTACTTTTCACAGATCAGACAAGGATGGCCATTCTTTCAGTCAATTTTTTACACTTTCATTGCATGGCCATTGGTTTTGTTTAGGTTTAAATGGCCAGAATGATACTTGCAAATGAGGACCAAGAACCAGGCTGATGGAATCGCTCTGCGAGGAAAAGGATGGATCAACACTTAGTACAACAGTATTGTTGTTGGTTTTTTTTAAAGATCCAACTTCCACATCAGGCTGGCTGCTCTATTTCGTTGGCGGTTCGCATATTGGCGACGCTGACTGTCGGATTCAGTGGGGTTTAGAGCACACTGGTGCCATTTATACAACCTCTCTGAAAGACCCTTTATACTGAAATGAAATAGCGGGACAGCTGTGAGGTGGTTGTTCTTTAGTCCACGACCCATTATTTCCATTCGCTTGAATATAAAACCCTGCAGCAAAACAGCTCCCGAAAAAAAACCCAACATGTTGTCTTGGTGACATTTAGACATGTTCACTGTGTGTTCTTTCAGCACCTGTATCAGTATATGAGTTGCATATTGTTTAACATGAGCCGGACCAGTGCAAAGACTGCAGAGCTCAGCATGATCTACTAAGTGTACAGCTACTCCCTTATTTGCATTTCATCTGCTTTCTTCCATAATAAGAAGAAGATGAAACCCAGTTCTAGTGAAAAAACATATGGAAATGAAATACTGTATATAGTAGTAAATTGGCTTAAGATTAGATTTCAGGCCGGCAAGTTGAAATGGGGTGGGGTAAGACTTGGCAGTACTACAGTATTTGGGCTTCTTTTTTCATGGCTCATTTGATAGAGATGCTGTGTTTCACCTTGACTGGGTTTTTGTTTGATAATGCTTACATGCACTCAGTCTACAAATCAACATTATTCTTCTGATATTCTGAGCCACACAAGGATACAGTAAGATGAATCTATATTGCTTCTTTCATCTTGGGAGTTGATGCAGAACTTTGGCATTTTACATGCACTTCAAAATCTGGATTTGCTATTCAACCGTCTGGCATTTCCAAAGGTCACAACCTTTACTTGTTTGTTTGATTTCTTGGACGTCAGTGTTTCTGCGTTGAACACAATTTTTTTTCTTTTTTGAGGGGCAGATGTCAGAGGTTCGAGTCTTGCTGGGTCCATTCTGCACCACCAATCAATTCGCAGGAGGCCCCTGTGATGTGTTCTCACTGCTTTTCTTTTTTTTTTTGATCTCATAGAGTAAATGTGTGACCCTGCAATTTGCTCAACGGGCTGCAGAATTACACTCCTGGCAGATCTGTCAAGAGATGAGCTGCTACACAACAAGGAGAAGGCCACAACAGAAGAAACACTGCTCAGCTATGTTTCTCATTTTCAAGACAAAAATCGTTACATCATTTGGCCTTTTTGCAGGGAGACTAAAGAATATCACTGCAAGAGAGACCACTCTCTCCACCCAATTATTTACTTTCAAAAGAAAGAGTGAAAGCATGTCCATATCTTGAGCCCTCATTTAGCAAAACAAAACAATCAGTCATTTAATGAAACATAAGGTTGGTTCCAGGTATTTTGAATTAAATGAAACAGGAAAAGTAAAAAAAATAAACAAACAAAAAAACAGTTTCAATAAAATCCTGCTGCTCTGGTTGAACTTGATGCATAAATGTGCAAAATTTTTCGGGGTTGGTTTGGATCAATTGTCTCAATTCTAAATAGTTCTGAAGGACACTATCCTCCAACAGAAAATAATCCCACAGGTCTTTTATAATGAAATTAAGATTATGCAAAGCAGCAGCTGTTTTACCTGCAATAACATGGGGGTGGGGACTGGTGCTGCCTAACCTGGGCTGTGATGGATCAGCTGCGAATCAACAGACAGAAGTCACTCGACACCTTGGGGTTTTTTTTTCGTGCTGAAAACAACAACGTTTGCCTGCTAACCCAAACCTTAAAGGAAAGCTAATCCCTCTGAGTCTATGAGGTAGTTGGGACAGCACACCTATGGTGCAACGTATGCGGTTGCATCGGTTTTAAGTTAAACCCCAGAGGTCGTCACAGAGGCTCATCAACTTGGCAGAACGGTGAGGCACAGCCGAGAGAGGTCCATCCTCAAAGGCCCGTGTGAAAAGGGACTATTCCCCTGCTTCATTGGTTTTGCCGTTACAATGTGAATTGGCTTCTGCAGCGTGTATTGACCATTTATGAGCAGGCAATGAGATTGTGCCCCTCTAGTAGTATTAGGTGCACAGAGTTTAACACCATGTTGCCCTCCTTTTTTTTTTTTTTCCTGTTAAAGAGGCGTGTGGGCCTACAGAGCTAACAGAAGGTTAGGGATTTATCACTGACCAGAAAATTCAAGTGTGTGTGATCAGGGTAGCTGGCTAAATGGAAGACTAATAGGCAATAGGAGCAAGCCTGACAGGCTCTGAGGAGCCCTGTTCCCTCTCCGTCCACCCGTCATCCATCACATTTCCAGCTGATACTGAGAGATACTTGTCCCACATTGGCAAGAGGAAGAGGGCTAGGGAAGCGACAAAGAAGGCCTGCAGCTGGCTTGAGACAGGGAGAGCTTGAACAGATTAGTTTTATATTTTATTAAGCACATTAAATACAAGGCTTCCAGATTGAGGTGTGTCTTGTTGAAAGCCAGTGAGATGTCCAGGCAAACAAATGCAACACGGCCATATCCAAGACAAGAGCTCAGCAGAACTAACAATGAGAGAAACACAAAGAACATGAAGGGAAAGTATGCTGGGGCACGGGTAAAACATTAAATAAAAGGTACAGTTAAAAAATGCTAAGCAGTCTACTTGGCGAGGCTTTGACAGAATCCGCAGTTATAACAACACTTGTAGACAGCTGACAGAGAAACAGGGCTTAAAACCAAACTCACAGAATAATTCCGCTCCTTAAAGGAGAAATGACTTTGTTTACTATAGCATTTAATTTGACAGTATTCCTGTTTTTTTCATAGATCAGAAAATATAAATACGGACATTATCCATTTCTGTCTGTGAAGGTTCTCATTCATCCAGGTCATAGTTATCCAAGGTTAGTTTTTTTAGGCAACTGGACTTAGAAAGGTTGATCATGAAGACGTTTCGCCTTCTCTCCAGAAGGCTTCTTCAGTTCTAAACTAGTTGGCAGCAGAACTTGAAAAAGAAAAAAGAAAAAATATAGCCCACAAGGGCTATATTTTCAAGCTCTGCTGCCAACTAGTTTAGAACTGAAGAAGCCTTCTGGAGAGAAGGCGAAACATCTTCAAGATCAACCTTTCTAAGTCCAGTTGCCTACAAAATCTAACCTTGGATTATCCATTTCTCTTTCATCAAAACAACCTGCCCTCCCTGAGAAAATAAAACTGCCTAACTATCTACCTAACTGCACGCATGCAGCCATGCATGACAATGGTAAAAGAAAATAGACAAATGCTGAATCTTTTCACAGAAATGAAGGGCCTGTCTTTTCTGTTTAGGGCCAAACCCCCTAGAGAGGTTCTTACAACCCAAACAAAAGCCAATGAAATAGCTTTTAAAAGCCCTTTTATATCAGCTCAGAAAAGAGTTCTTATAAAACAGATGTCACCTTGAGGGTAAAGAAAAGAGATTATAGATTTTTTTTTTTAATTCTTTCAAATACAGTAGGTGTCCTTTACTATGGCAAATCATCAAAAGCCTCTGGGCAGAGCGAGTCCTTGGATTAAATGATAACCATGATAAAAAGTCAGATGAATGTTTACTGTATCTTTATGAAGAGAATTAATTAATTTTTTTTGATTGCCAAACAACATTATCAAATTTGACTTGCCCTGAATGTTGATATGTGTTACTGTAATAGATGCTCACATGACATTAAAACATAATGTCAAATAATATGTTTTATCGAAATGTTAACATCCCAACAGATAGTACGCTTTAAAAAATGTTCACTTGCTGGGTGATTTTTTTTTTTTAAGCCTTTTTAAAGAATTTTCTTCTTCTTTTAGTCACAACAGTCTATAAAACCCTGATACTGAGGAACACCAAAGGTTTTTCATTAATTCATCTGAAAGCAAAGGCAAGAATGACTTCATCAGGAAGTCTGAGATCATCAGTTGTTGTTTAAATGTCAGCCCATACGTGTCCTATACATTTACCTAACTGTTTGCATTTTGCAGTAGTTTAGTTTCCTGCATGTGTAAACTAATACTTTCTTTCTATTTACAGTCAGATTCCCTTCACAGATTTTCTCCCTTGCCTCGTTCCACTTCTCCAGTGTATCATCTCATACAGCAGTGGGTCTTGACATTTTTGTGAGCTATAACTGTTAAAATGCAAATTACACAGGATTCAGCTTTCCTGTGCTGTTGGCAATTTACAGTGTGACGTCCCCATCCCCGTGCTGGCGAGCAGCAGACATTGGTGTCAGCTATATCCATCCTCCTGAGCCTTGGTTAAATGCCACTCAATATTTTTTGCAGGGGTTGCAGCACTGCTGTCGTGCTGCAGAACACACGCAAGTATAGTTGCATTTACTTCTTGGACTAGTCTTGAGTTTGTTTGGTTTAAGTATTACACTGTATGCACCTTCAAGAGCGATGGTGATGGAAGTTTTAAATATTATGCAGGGCAACTTGCTCAGGAAGTGGTTGCTGTGTTGCAACTAATAAGTGTTTTTACATGGATCTGTGGAATACAACAGCAAACATGGTGATGTTTGCTTTTGGCAAATGCATGTATTGAATCCGTTCCTAGGAGAAAAGTCTCTCCGGTGGCCTGATGATGTGTACAAGAATGCAAATGCAAACTGTAAAAATTTAGTTTACTGATAGAATCCCACCAACAGCAAAGACACGAGCACTTTGTAAACAATTGGCATTAATTGTCACAATCTCATTAGCTCACAGTGTATGCAGAGTAAACATCTGTAACAAGGTGAACTGGAGCATCCTGCAAATAACGCACCTTTAATAGAAGGGAAATCATGCGTGGTTATGGCTGTGCTTGTACATATTGTTAGACTGAGGTCAAGGTTGCCACAGGCAACTTATGGTAATTTTATCTGTGATATCTAGGATACATATTTTAAAAAAAATAACAATCATAGAAATTGAAATGCCTAATGTCAATATCATCTGCAGACTCATCATAAGATTGATGTATCAGAAAATGATGGTCATAAATCACTCTAAATACTGTGTAGACACTTGTCTATTGATAACTAGCCATGAAATAACCATCCAGTAATTCATCTTTTTATTGCGCTTTGAATATGGCATTCACAAACTCGTTGCAAGCATTAATTATTTTGGCTACAGGCAGTTTGGTACAGGACATGCCCATGTCCTCTGTTATTAACTCACCTATAGATTCCCTCTTCATCATTGCCTCAGTATGTAAGCTAAATTATTCATGAAACCTTTTTTCTGTCCCCTCCTGGGCTACCACCTTATCGTGATGGAGGGGGTTTGCGTGTCCCAATGATCAAAAGCGTAGCCCAAAAAGACTTCTTATGATGATAACAATAAATGGTCTTGCGTTTCCCTCGCCCAGACGTCGGTCACCGGGGCCCCCTCCTGGAGCCAGGCCTGGGGATGGGGCACAATGGCGAGCGCCTGGTGACTGGACCTGTACTCATGGGGTCCGGTCGGGCACAGCCCGAAGAGGCAACATGGGACCCCCTTCCAGTGGACTCACCACCTGCAGGAGGGGCCAAAGGGGTTGGGTGCATTGTGTGTGTTGGGTGGCAGCCAAAGGCGAGGACCTTGGCGGTCTGATCCCTGGCTGCAGAAGCTAGCTCTAGGGACGTGGGATGTCACCTCTTTGATGGGGAAGGAGCCTGAGCTGGTGCGCGAGGTTGAGAAGTTCCGACTA
>BJFM01001995.1:352302-364471 GCA_016586285.1 Arothron firmamentum | reverse complement strand
AGTACTCCAGTAACCCTAACCCTGATCAACAAACAGCAGCAGATAACAGGCAATGGATGGATGGATGGATGGATGGATGGATGGATGGAGGGATGGAAGGATGGAAAGGTGATTTAACAGAAAATAGAACAGGTGTAGACATTTCTGATTTTGATGATCACATATTCATTTAGATGTAAATAAGTCAGAAACGTACCCCATATTGCTCTGTAAAGATCTGTCCTCTTCATTCAGAGCTGCTGCATCAGCATTTGTGCTTTACTGGAAGGTTGTGGTAGAAAGAACTCTGTGGCCCTGACAGGTGTGTCTATCAGCCGTCCTTTATTCAACGAGCACTTAGGCGAGACAAGGACACAGCATCAGCTTGGATACAGAGTCGCTTGACAGGCTGCGTCACCTGTCACTCACACTGCACTGCATTAGAAAGCGTGCTGGCCAAGGCCGAGTAGGGATGATTTATACTGAGAAAGACCTTTAGGTTATTTCATGACAGTCACCACATCATCGCACAATGTTTTTGATTTTATAACCATAAAATCAAAAACATTGTGGAACATTGAGAAACTTTCTGCACACTTCGATAACAAGTCCCTCGCTCAGGCATGGCCAAGCCAGGCAGTGTGTACGTTCCACTAGATATCATTCACTTTGAAATAGAACAGCCGGGTTGTAACAAACTGCTTGTATAAATTAACTAGAGGATTGTTGTTTTTTTTAGGTCAGTCTGGCACTTGCATTTACGTGAGAATTTCATTTTCTTTGGGATAGAATAGAGGTTGAGGTGTAACTGTTGTTTTTGGGATTTCGGCAAGCTGTTGTGTTTATTTGCATTTTATATCTTCCGCTAGTGCTTTATGGGTACATGTCATCAAGGAAAATAGTAAGAGAAACAACAAAAAAGGTGAAACTCTGCTATACAACCTTTCTGGGACTTACAGTAAAATGTACTCACATAAAATGTGAATTCTTGACTTTACATATTTGTGTCATCTTTTCTCAATTCCGAGTCAGTTACGCCTGAGAAAGCATCAAACAGGGGCCATTGTTATCAGTCCAAGTCAGCAGTGTTGAGTCTGAATCTGCTGATAACCTCCAGTGGTGCATTCTTGCGTATTAAAGAGCTCACTTGGGGAAAGGATCTCAATAATTTGCCATTTTCTTTTAAAATTTAGTGGGGGGAAAAACATAATGTGGCGTATGCATCTGGACATTATTTGGCTAAAAAATTGCAAGTGCTGTTTGCACTTGAATTTGCTCACATAGCCACAATAGCTATTGGTGCTTGTGTGCAGTCATCAGTGTACAAACCAAAAATGGCTCATCTGTCGAAATTCTACTCTTAGTTTGAGTCACCAAAGTGCAGCTTCTATATCATAACGCAATTAACTCCTGACTCCTGAATGAATCCTGGAGTCCGGCACTAGACTGAACGCTCTGACTTACATATCTAGCGTGTGGTGTCACTGTGATTTACTAATTCCTGATCCCATCCATCTGTCAGTCCCAAAGAGCACATCAGCATCTCTCAACCAAACAGCATCACAGGTCTAACCACCATCTTGTCGACATTTCCTTCTGTAGAAACTCTTTTTTCACTTGGCTCTTTTCTCCACCCATTCCAACCTGCTTCATTCCCTCTTTTTCACACTCTATTTTTCTGTTGACCCTAGAATGCTTAAAGTCCTCACCTTCTTTATCTCTATTCTCTGCAATCTCACCATTCCTCTCTTGGGCCCTTCACTGACACACACGTGTTCTGTCCTGCTCTAAGTAACCTTCATTCTTGTCCTTTCCAGGACATACCTCCACCTCCCTAGGTTCTCCTCCATCTGCTCCTTACTTTCACCATAGATTATTATGTCATCTGCAAACATTATAGTCTATGGAGACTCTTGTCTAACCTCACCTGTCAGCCTGTCCATCACCATAGCGATCAAGAAGGCACTCAGAGCTCATCCTTGATGCAGTTCTACCTCCACCTTGAACTCCTCTCACACCTACAACACACCGCATCGCTGTCCTACATCTCTCCTACACATCTTGGACCACTCTAAGATCTTCTCTGCTGCTCGGGCCTCATACAGTATCACAGTTCCTGTCTCATCACCCTGTTTTAGGCTTTTTCTGGATCTACAAAGGCACGATCCCTCTGACCTTCTCTGTTTTTCTCCATCTACAACCTCAAAGCAAATACTGCACTCTTCCTTGGCATGAAACCATACTGCTGCTCACAAATCTTCACTTCTGCCCTTAGTCTAGTTTTTACTACTCTTTCCCACAACTTCATTGTGTGGCTCAACTCCGTTCCTATGAAGTTGTCACAAGCCCACAGTTCTCCATTGTTATTGAAACTCGGCACCAGCACACGTCTCCATTCCTCTGGCATTCTCTATGATCTGCTTGAATAACCTAATCATAACCTCCACAGCCACCTCTTTCATACCTCCTAGTGAATAGCTGTATTTCTACAGCGAGTGCGTGCTGCATCTCTGGAGTGTGCCAGAAGCACCATGGCGCTCCGCTGTGTCGGTCTATTTTTCAACAAACACACTTCCATGACGCGCCCACTTATGTTGCTCAGATCCCACCAAACGAGAAAACCGCCCACAACATATACATTTTAAAAAAACAACGGAATCTAGGCTATGGACTACGGACTGCAAACTCCTAAAAACTCATATCCTGAGTGTCCAAAGAAAGATGGATGAGGAGAAATTGATAACTGAAGTGGAAAACCACACTACTGACACCATACATTCTTTCTACGAGGACACAAATCAAAACGAGAAGACGTGGTGTGAAATGCAGTGTCGGACGTGAATAATAAATTCAACCATCGAGTTAATTATCGTTTCATGTAATTACTAATGTGTTTAAAATGCTTGGTCTCATAAGAGTGTGTAGTTGTCGTCTGGTTTTGTAATCTGCGGCGTAGCGCTCCAGAATGCATCCAGTCAGCGAAGGTATGTCGCTCCAGATTCACGGCTCTGTGAAAGTGTATGTGGAACTTATCCGTTTACAGTACTCTTTCTCTCTTCCTATCACATGTCTGGCATCTGTTATTACATTTTCATTTTCGTTCTAAATCACCCTAACCTGGTGCCTATCCTTCCCATCTCTATCTCTCTGTCTCCGTCGAACCTGTATAAATCCTTCTCTCCCTCCTTACTGTCCAACCTAGCACACATGTCATTGTACACCCTTGTACACTTGCTGTTGCATCTCCCTGGACTCTCCTCTACTCTCTTCACTGCTCTCAATGCCCCATTTCTTCTTAGCTAACCCCTTTCCTTGTATACACTTATCTCCTTATGTACTTACTTTCTAGAAGACATAGCAAGTACTTTCCTACCTGTCTCCCTGATCATATTAGGCGTACTTATCCAGTCATCTGGAAGCTCCTCTTGATAACTCCAAGCCGGTTCCAACTCTTTCCTGAAAGCCACAGGAGACTTTCCACCACTTTGTCTTCCACCCTGTCTTTGCCATCTTCATCTTCTTCACCATCAGAATCTTCCTACACACCACCATTCTCTGGCTACATTCTCACGACTTTGCAGTCTCTGACTTTTCAATTATTAATTTGTTCTTTAACAACAAAAAAATAAAAAAAAATAAACAGTTCTGCTTGGATATGCACATCTGAAAAAAATATGGCTGAATATTATACTGCCGAATAATGGAGAGAATTTCCTTTTTTTTTTTTAAATAAACCTAACAAAACACGCGCTGTAGCACATAGGTTGTGAAGATATGGTTAGTCTGAAATTGAAAATCCTCAAGTTTGCATTTTACAAATAAGGGAAAGTCTTGAAAAAACAAGTCTGGACACATTTGATGATATGTTTAACATTATCTGAGATCACACACTGAGCTGAAGCCTTTGCAGCTTGTCAGAGGCCATTTTTGAAAAGAATAACCTCTCCGTATTTATACTAAATTCTGATAAAAGCTTTATACTCAGCACACCACAAGGTGCCACATTTTCAATAATGTAACTGTGAATTGTTCAGATAAAATTGAGACTTTATGAACTGCACTTTTGCACTTCACGATGTGCTACATTCGGCTGTTAGTGTTGCTCTGTGGTATCTCTTGCATGATTTAAAATGTTGTGTCATTACATTACCAACGAGTGTCAGTGTCTAACCCTATTGCCTTGTGGCTACAAACTAGGTGCTAGAAGAGCCACTTAGAAGAGAAAAAAAAGGAATCCATGCTTTATATGAATCAGCTCTAATTATATTGACATTACCAGTGGGCTTTTATGGATTTTACTCAGTGAGCCTGCAAATTAAATATTCTAACGCTTATCAACTTCCTCTGACTGAAGAGCTGCAATTTGGGGTTTGAGGAAGAATATGTGGTGTTGAAATTCTGAAGATACCAATCTGTCTTTTAGGCTTGTACAGTATTAGAATGTATGTGTGAATTGTAATCACCCCATCCACCCAGCTATTTATGCAGATCATGAACAACCATTCTGTGTGCATCTTTTATTTTACTGAACCAAACTCTAGGTCCTGTTTTTATAGACGATGTCATTGCATTACTTCATGAAGTCTCTGAGGTTCTTATTGTTTTATCTCCCGGTGTGTTGATCTCTGCGTGAAGCATGTGCCCATCCTTTCTGCTGCTCCGCCTGCAAAGGTCAGTGAGATGCAGTTGTGTCGATCCGATGAGCACCAGAGGCTGACAACTAATTTTCATCAAAGCAGCTGTGGGAGAGGCCGAGACATGGGGGCATCTCAAAGGGATGCATCTTGCTTCTCTGAAGATTCTCTGCTACTTATCTCTCAGGCTTACTGGGTGGTGATATGGGCTTGCTCAGATACGTAAGCTGTGCAGTCACAGTGAGATATTCCATTTGTTACAGAGTCTGATGATGTGCATCCACCAGCAACAATTTCTTTCTTTTCATTCTTTGTACTTTTCCCCTTCCCCAGTATTCTAAACATGGGCTCCATCGACTTTTTCCTCCTTCATTAATTAGAAGCAACTTTGTGAGTATTAAAGTAAAGCCACCGTGAGAGTGATTTACTGCAGCAGACTGTCTCATGGTGTGTGTCTGCCAGTCCCCCTACAAATATGTATGCTTGACTGTTCATCCATGTTTATCTTGACATGATGGGTACGGGTGCCGATCGTATCCCCTGTACATGTAGAGTTTTAGCTCCCTATTAGCCAAATACAACCTCATGTGTTTGCAGCGGTGTCAGTTTCCTGTAAACTTTACGCAAAACAAATCTTTTTATTGCTTCCATAGTCTTCTGGCAAGGGTGGGAGCATGCTGGGAATGACTAGGCTAATGGAAATATCCTTGGATTCTCTAGGAAGTTGGAGAAGCCAATGTGTTGAATATGAAACTGTCACCCTTAAAAGATCACTTATTTCATTGGAAACTACTGTATAAACATGAAAATCCTTCATATGTATCTTTTTTAGTTTTTTGCATAAAAGTATGTACTCTCTCATTTTCCTGGGTGGTGAAACTGCTGTGTGTCAGAGGCAATATATATGTGTGTCGTATGCTGGCCAAATAAAATTATTATTTGCGTCAAAGCTGTGTGCAGGAGTTTAGCATTAACTTCAGTGGCATTTTCAAATATCAACAATAGGAAGGGAAGCTGTCAGAAGTCTACAATGCACTGGACGTCCCTACTATTTTGCTGTCCAGCTTCTGTTTTCTAAGAAACAGAAAAAGACAAAATTATTCCAGCCAACAAAGTCAGCCACAGGATTCATACGATGACCCACTGGTCAGATACCGGCCAAATGCACAGCGATGACATCATTACCACCTTTGAGTCAATTTTCAATAAGCTCATGTCAGATTTTTCTTGTCTAGCATTTTTTTATACTGTAATGTTGGTACTTTTATCCTATCCATGATGTGTTGCTTACATTATGCGTGCAAACATTATGGACATGTTTGCATTGGCAGTGATGCATCTTGAATAGCCTCTATGTTAAAAAAGAATGCCAAGGATATCATTGGCATTTCATTGTTCATCAAACAAATAAAAAAAGTAAATACATAAATACCATAGTTGATTAAGGCAAACCTTTCCAAATATTTTAATATATTCTATGTATAATATTTAAGTTACATTTCAGTATTTTTGGTTATCAGTTCTTTTTTGTCTTCCTACCTGCATGTTTTCCCCTCATTGTTAATTTTAATTTGGGAAAATCCAATTAGGTGAGCACAGAACACAAAAACAGGGAATAATGATCATGAATTCTTCAACAGAGATTTTCAGTTCTCCCTGCTCACGCTGTGTCTACATTAAAGAAGGAGGAATTGGCAAACATACAAAATGTCTTTTTATTTTAAATGCCTTTCATTGTCACTAGGAACGACAATGGGTTCTTTTATAATCTCCACAGTGCACTTTACTAAAAGTGTCTCCTAGCGAGTGGGAGAAAACTGCTGTTGTTGATGATTGGACAGGTTTCTTGTGACTAACTGCTCCCCCGCTGACACGGAAGCAACTGACACAATGGCTACTCAAATATTGCGTACATGCCGACCTGCAGTCACTTTTGTAACAGTTAAAACTGCTTATTATTTATTTATTTTTTTATACTCATGAACTCATTTAATCAGTAATTTGACTTTATTTATTTTTTGTCTTGCTTTGTTTTCAGGACATCATTGACTATCAGAACATTGACGCTGTAGTGATCTGACTGTATGTATTGTGACGAGACCTTTAAGATAACGCTTACAGTATGTTCTGTCTATATGTTTTACTTTCTGATGTTAGTCAGATTTAATTTCTGAGCTCTTGAAAACTAGGATTGTTGTCTTCCTTGACAGCGAAAATTGTCTGGCAGAGTTTGCCTTTGTGGCTGTTGCAAGCATCATTGCTAATGTATGTCTGCACGACGCCTACATAGACTGTAAGATGAACCCCAAACGCATCAACACACAGAAAGCCCCAAATAAAAGTTTTTGGTCTTATTGTTCACTGGAGGAATGAAACAAGTCTGTTTTGATGTGTCATTCTGGGATTGGTCTGTGGGCGTTTGGCCCAATTTATTTTTTTACTTACCACTGCTTTGTGCATAAAAATTCCACACGTGGGTCAACTGTGTTCTCTGTAGGAGCAGATCAGTCCTGTGTTAACATGCTGTTCCAGTAGCCGTCAACAACAATCGCTGTACAAAGTACTGTCCTCCTGCTGACTCACTGCCTCCCCTACAAAATGCACTTTCTCTCCTGCTTTAGTGCCACTGAGCTGCTGGATTCTCTGCACACTGATTATGTAGGTGGGATAACACAATAAAACAGAAAAGGTTTCCTTGGGGAGCTGCTGATGGTAGATGGTCCTTGGAGGAGTCAGGAAAGAGAAATAATTAGAATAGTTCATCAACCTCTGTGGTCTATGGAAGCAAAGTCACAGAGGCATCAGAAGCAAAGGTTGGGTTCAGGACACAGACCACTGGCTGGGGACTCCCATTATCATCCAGCCACACGCCTTATTGGATTGCTCCTAGAAATGTTTTTTTCCTTCACTGCCCCACTGAGAAGTAGCTCTCTTCTATATATCATCACTGCTTATTCAGGGAGCCCCAGAGGAGCCCACAACCCTACTGGTTAGATGGTTGACAGAGTCAGAAAATGTAAGGATATACATCACTGTATTTTCTTTCATTTCTTCACTTTTTATCCAAAAATGAGTTTTAAGGACACAAATGGCAAACAAGTTATTGTGTCTATGAAACTTTGCTTTTACTTGGGCAGAATGTTTTAGGACTATTCACCCTGTAGAAGAATATTACTCCTAACATTGAGGGGAAAATACATTTCACCTGGGTGAATGCAACACTGGTGGCACCATTAAACGCCCATCCATTTGCTCATTTTATCTTGTTTTCTATCTCCGCCTCTGTCGTAACCTGTTTTACTTGTCCATCAGAGGACCTCTCATTCAATTTGTGTCAGCGATGTTGATCATGGAGAGCATCACTCCTTCTTTTTGGTTCTGCAGTTGCAAACTTGCTTGATGGTTGTAGAAACAGAAACTACATCAGGACGAGATCATTTCTCTTACCCACTCTTTTGTTTAACACATGTCATGCTGCCATGCAATTAATTAAGAGGTAAACTATGTGTTTAGTCCACACACATTTCTACACATGAACATACACACTATATACGGTATAAACCAGGCATAAACCAGGCAAACTACGGCCCGGGGGCCATATGCGGGCCGTTAAGGTTTTTAATCTGGCCCACCGAACTCGAAGACATTATATTAAACCTCATCAATGTTTTATTTTCCATGCAATTTTCACGTTTACCACTAGATGGGACACTCTAGATATATTGATCTTTGTTACGTGTGGCGTATTTTTCCACGTTTGCACTTTACTCTTTGACTCCTCAGTCCTTCTGTAAAGATGAGCAGACCTAAGAAAAGGAAAGTGGAGAGAGAATGTCGAGTGTTTAATAAGGAGTGGACAACTAAATATTGTTTCACTGAACACTGATTAACTGCTGTATGTCTGATATGCCAAGAGACTGTAGCGGTTTTTAAAGAATATAATATCACTTTGCCACAAAGCACGCAAAATATGCTAGCAAGCAGTCAACAAAAGAAAGGAAGGCTACTGCTCTGCACTGTTCCCACTGAAACTAAAGTAAGTTCCTCCATTGTGTTATATAAAAAATGTATTTGAAAAATGATTTGTTCAATAAGCCTTACATGTTGAACATCATTTCTGTTTAGGGGTGCACATAAGTGGTGCGTTGGTGCATGTACGTTCTCCAAATAAACAATGCCTACCAGATCAAAAATAACATGCTCTGCATACTGGCGCCATGACTCAGTTGCGTCCTTTCACTGGTTGTTGTTGACGCACATTGAATAGAAAGAGAAGGACGAGTGCATCTGCATCTCCTACCATTTGTGAAATAAAGACAGTCAGGAAGAGAGTAATGATAATGATATCTTGAGGGATAACAGAACTTTCAATGCTTTTAAATAGTAACTGTTAGTAATAAAAGCTGTATTTTATTCAATTTTCAGTGTTTTAAGAGTCATTTCACTAAATCACTAAATACTGGGGCTTTAAAGACAGATATTTTCTAGTAATGCTTTTGTTCATTTTCAACTGATATTAAAGCACCTGTTTCCTACATATCCCATGATAGTTTTTTTTCCTCTTATGAGGACGGTCACCAAAACACTTCATCTGCTCCAGGTCCGGCCCCTCTGTCAAATTTTGGAACCTATTGTGGCCCACGAGTTTGATTCGCCCACCCATGGTATAAACACTGCTGTCTGGTTTTACAAGAATGATGTGAATCCTTCAAGAGAGACATTGGTTGACCTCCACTTAACCTTGAGAACACCCGCCGGTGGCTTATACAGACAAACTGACCATGAAGTCGATAAAAAACATTCTACCGTCTCAACACGATTGAGCTTGCTCTGTAAGCTCGATCGTGGACTGTCCAATAATGACTGGTTCTCCTCTGAGATCCAGCTGTATTTCAAACATTCTAAGACCTCAATGGAGAACACAAATGGACCTCCTGACCGCTGAAGTGTCAAAAACATACAAGACCACTAACTCCACTGGAACATAAATAGCAGAGAGGACGACACACACTCCGAGCCACAGCTGTATATATCCTCACCTCCTCTTTCAACTGTGGCATGAATGGCAAAAAATGACATAGATCAAATGAATTTCAAGAGTTGGAGATAAAGTGTAGCTATTATGATTTGTTCACATATTTTTTTTTTTACTAAAGCTGTCAAGTTTCAGCAAAAATGCAACATTTGTGTTTAGAATAGTTCACTTTTGCTATGTTGTTTATGCTGCCGCTGGACTGGTTTATCTTGCGTAGGGTGTTTCTCCCAGTACATCCACTGAACAACCTGGGAAACTGAATGATGAAAGCAAACAAGACCAGAAAGTAGACCCGAAGACAGCATCTCAATGGGTGGGAGTGCAAAGTGTGGCTACACTCAACATGACGACACTTTCACGGCTGGGATAGTTGTTTTTTTTCTTGGATAATTTTTAGAATGTCTATCGCTCATTGACTTGAGGCTCTAGCTGATTGCTCTTCCACATTATCTGTCTTATTAAAACCATATTTCCACACACACACACACACACACACACCCACAGAGGTCATTTGGTATAATGACCTTCTCAGACCCGGAAAAAAGAAATAAATAAAAAGCCAAACCTACTAAAAGAACAACTCAGAAAAGAACCCACTGAAAGCAAATGTTAACCAAACTTTTCTGCAATATTTCCAATGTCAGTGTCAAGCACACAATAAGATGTGTGACTATTGAAGTGAATCATGGAGACATTTAAACGATTTGCAGTTTAAATCTGCTTTGACTGAGACTGAGCAAACTGCAGAGGTTGCATTCTGGATCCATAATAACGATCCATAATTCCCAAGTCAGCTCCTCCAGGATTGTGTAGAATTTTGGTCAGTGGGAGGCGGTCAACAGTGTTCACAAATACTTTGTAATACAGTTAAATAAAAATAGCTCAAAAGTTTTGTTTTCTCTGCCTGCAATGCAACCCATTAAAAAGGCAAATTGTTTAAGCCTAAATGATTATATATAATTAAAAATGTGCACATGCACAAAACTGCACAATCGTGCGTGAGCTCAAACTCAAAATATACGAGCTGAAAATTACAAACAGTTAAACTGCATAAAACATTGTTAGAGGTCTTTGGTTCTCTCTGCATGTGTGACAGGGATTTGTCTGAGCCCCTTTATCAGCCTCAGCAAGTGCCAGTTTGAAATCTTCTCAATCAAACATATTTATTATAAATTTATTATAAATACTCACAGGATTAGCAAATATCCAAGTTTTCAACACGATCTAGAATTTAATGTACCGGTAATTGGAATATGATTCACGACATTGACCGACATAATATTTATGCATTCCAAATAAATGAAATCTTTACCATCATCTGCAAAACAAAGTAGAATGTAAAATAAACAAAACAAAAAATATTCAGATATTTCTACCTCATCCTCCAGTGGAACCCTTATGTTAATGACCTCCCAAAAAAAAAAACAAATTCACATGTTAATTCACAGTTATGAATTCCAAGAGTTTACTTTTTTTTCCTTTTGTTTTGTTATTTTTTTAGGCACATTATATTTTCAGATCACATTTTATGAAACATTAATGCGATAAACCGTGAAGAAAGGTTCACATACTTTTCCACATTCATTTTATTCACACACTTTTTGCCTCCACTACATCAGTAGGGAAATATTACTCCTGCCATTCTTGTGAAAAACATATTTCAAGTTTTTAAGACATGGACAAACCTGCATATGTGCAAAACCATCTGCTAACAGCATTAGCAGCACTCTCCAAACCATGGTTGCAGCGGAAAATTGGGCAGAGCAGCCATGCACCTTTCACCGTGGCCACCGTGGAAAACTTCCCACCAGACAGGACAGACATGTGGAACATTAACTGTGGATTTTAATGGTGCAGGGAGAGTACTGCTTATCGCAAGATGACAGTAGTGACATGCGTGCCAACAGCCGCTGAGCCAGCCTGGACTCAGAACTGTCTGCTGCCCGACAGTCGTCCAGGTGTTTGTGTTACCTGTCCGAATCAAAGAAGTGTTGAATGGAATTTACTGGTATGTCCTGATATCGTGAATTCTAAGAGAAGCAACACTGTCTGCATGACTGTGATTGCGCTGTTACACCAATATAAAATGGAGTAAATAGATTTATTTGCCTCCAGCAGATGTACTCACGCGTTCATATTTGCTGATTTTTGGAGTGGAGCATTAGAGCTACCTTTGAGGAGGACAGAAAGTTTCATGCTTGTCTGTCATTAAAAACTAAACATTTTGTGATATAATTTGCCATCAGATAAAATATGTTTTTTCATTCACACACACACACACACACACACACACACACACACACACACACACACACACACACACTGCAAAAAGACATGTAAGCACAATAAAAATAAATCAAAAGGCTGTTCACCCTTACAAAGACAAAGCTCACCATCTGCCATACTGTCGTTCCATTTATTACTCCATATGTAACCTCCTTCAAAACGTGATAAGACATCAAAGACTATGTGTGTGTGTGTGTGTGTGTGTGTGTGTGTGTGTGTGTGTGTGTGTGTGTGT
>BJFM01001995.1:330154-348629 GCA_016586285.1 Arothron firmamentum | reverse complement strand
CTCTCTCTCTCTATATATATATATATATATATATATATATATATATATATGTATATATGTGTATATGTATATATGTATATATATATATGTATATATGTATGTATATATATGTGTATATATATATGCGGAGAATTTGTGTTCGCTCGCGTCATTTTGTTCGATGGCAACTATTGACACTAGAATAGATTTTTTTGTTTGTGGTTCAGTGTAACACTGCTGTCTCACAAGGCCAGTGCCCCCAAATTATGAGCAAAAGTCTTCTTTGTTTGGGTTTTTTTGGGGGTTATTTGGGTTTGTCTTAATTCACTACATTAACTCATAATTAATTAACTTTATGAAGAACTTCTCTATATCATGTGTCCTGAGCTGATCTGATAAATCTGACTTCAACAGTTTATACCAATATTAGACATTCATTCCAAATGTTTTCCATCTGTCTAAAAATGTGTTTTTCTATGTCAGTGGTATCTTAAGTAGCGAGCATTATTTTCTTTCAAGGAAGAAATTGATAAAGAAAAAAAAACCACAATGACTTGAATTAGTGATTTATATGGACGATTCTGCACAGTGTTTGTACTATTACACTAAATTTCCAGTTTGCACATTTACCGTTCCCGCCTGTTAATGTTCGCATTTATTGTGTATTGCGTCTAGACCGTGTATCGTGTTTTTCCCAGTGTTGACAAGCTACTGTGACAGTTGAAATTCCTACTGGAATTAATGCATATATCTAGCTGTCTGTCTGTCTTAGGTATTGAGGCAATAAAAAAAAACAAAAAAAAACAACAAATTTCGTTCCAGCTCTTATGATGAATGATTGAATTTTGTAGAATAATACAAATTTCTGTGTAAGAGATCTGTGTGGGAGTTATGCCGATGCACCTACGTTAAGTGCATTACGGTGCGTAGGACAGGCAGCAGGACCTCAGTCTGTAGGGGACTGGGCTGGGAGCTGGAGGGTTTCTGGTTCGAGTCCCAGCAGAGCCTTGCTAGTGAATATCAGTGACCGTAACCAGAATCTGGGTTTCTCTGCACAGAAGATGATGTTACATGCCTCTGTAAAGCACCTAGAGACAATTTTATTGTAAACGGCTCTATATAAAATAAACTGAACTGAACTCTGGCGCTTGTAAACGGAAAGCACTTACTTCCTGTCTCTGGAAAATTATGATTCCTTTGCTCCTTTGCTCCATTCAGTGACCATACCAAATTAATTAGAATCACACTAAAGAGCAGCCAAGAAATGTTGCCTGAAGGATATATGTAACTGAATAACTAAGTGAAGGATAAAATTATGTATTTTGTAATATACATGCCTTGTTTTTCCTGTTTTCTGACAGGACTTTTCTGTGGCCCCTGCTGGCAAGCAGTGTGTGAATCTGTCTACAGTTTTAAACTAATGTTGGAGTCCATTAATTCTAAGTGTTTTGGTTATGTGCACCTATGAGTTTAGATACTTCCTCTTCACAGAAATGTGAAGGAAATGAACCAGTGACAGCAGAAATGTGTGATTTTAACACAGTATCACAAAGAGTTTCCATCGTTGTGCTGAATTAAGTCGTATTAGGCCACGTATGTGCAGGGCTGGTAATGTCGCCACACAGTGATGAGCGTGCATTCCCAGTCTATACTTTTTTTCCGTGCATGATGGTGATTTTTTTTCCAGGTTCTCTGGTTTCTAGGGCCATTAAATTACAGGGCTCTCTTCCTGCCACTCACCTGATGACCTCTGGAAGGGTTTCTATTAACAAGAAAGAAATGAAATTCCTTTTTTAAAATTTTTTTTCTTTTTTTCATCACACTGTCACCGAGTTTTGTCTGAACACTTTGAAATGCCAGAGGAGCTGCCACTGTTAAAATATATATTTGATTAGCATTATTCCACATTTCCATCTCCAGATTTCTTCTCAATTTTCCTGCCTCACATTTGCTCTTTCCTTGAGCTGTTAGTACTGCTGAAAATACAACATTTTCCCATTTAGATGCTAAAAGGGGAGCCTTGAATGTTGATTGCACGTGTCTTAGACATTGAATTGGTGGAACTTCATTAGCGGCTTGTGTCACTGCAGGGAGAGAAAGTGTAAACAGCAGTGCACCACTTTAGCTTTCCTCCAACAAGTAAACAACCTGTTCTACCTGCTGTGCGCTGGGATGCAAAAACACCACCAAAATAATGAGGTAATAAACTGTGTCATTTCTGTGTTCATAAAATCAGATTTCACTGTATCCTATAGCAGACCTGATCATACCCTCTTTCTTAATAGTACAATAATGTGAAAAGAGATGACTTGCCACCAAAGTGTTTATGGAAATAGCGCATCATATTTTTTCAGTGCGGCCCAGGAAAATATTTGAAATGTTGGTCTGCTTGTTGGAGACATGAGCCACCTATGTGGTGTAAATCAATGCTGAGCCCTGTCTTTTACAAGCCTGGCTCCTCCTCCTAAAACACAGCAAACATGTCGACGTTACATGTGTTTCTCAGAACGCTTTAGCAGCAGCGTCCTCTTTCCCGACGTAGGGCTATCATTCAGAGCAGTGACACGAATGCTAGTTGGCTGCTTTTGTTTATGGCTTTACCACCAGTTTGAAAAAATGATGGAGTCGTGTCATGTAAAAACAACATCACCGAAATCTATTTTGTGATGCAGGAAAGCATCGCGGAAGTAATTACAGTTATGGCAATTGCTTTCCACTACATTATCCATCAGCCAACACTGTGCAGCAAGTGCTTGATGTTTGAGAGTGTGATGTCTGTCATTGGGAATGCATAGATTACATCAGATCCGCGGGGCTCACGGCAGCAGCAGCAGCAGCAGCAGCAGATCTCTGCTCTTCCACAGAAGATTGATGCAGTGTACGTTACAGAAGTCTGTTTGCTCTGTGGGGGGAATGTGGCTTTTTGTACTGACAACCGGGGGAATTCATTGCATGAATTTTTAAACGATGCCGACCCACATCTGGCCAGTTAGCTTCTGTCTCACAGGTATCATGAGTTGGAGACCCGACGGTTAATCGAAACAGACACCACTGCAAGAGAAAATCACATTTGATTCATTCATTTGAGCTGAGCTGCTTGCTTTAATCATTCATTTCGTAAAGAATGTGTATCATGGTGACAGTATTCTCTCACCTCAGCTGAATGAATGGCTGCTACATCTGATATGTGCTCAAGGATTTCTATCATCTCTGTGCTTACTTGTTGGCAGATGGGCACGATCATCAGATCTTCAGTACATCAGTGATGTATTAGATAGATGTAATTATCTGCTCTAAGTTCTCAAGGTATGACCAACAACATAAGGCATGCTTCATTGAATATTTTAGCTGTCGCATTAATATACATTTTAATTAATCCTGATCGGAAATCACACTAACTTAATGCTGAAGCATTTTTTTCCACTGTTGGATTTTTATTATTATTATTTTTAAATCTGCTATTATTCTGTCCATAGTAATCGTGCAGTATTTCACTAAAAGCACTCAATTTCACTGAAAAAAGAATGATAATAATAACAATAATAAAAGAAAGACAACAGATGAAAATAAGAGCAAAAAAAAAATTGCCGAACTTTTACCTTTAATTGCTATATAGACATTTTAACCTAGAACTGTGCAGTTCACATGAAATAAAATGTCATCCCTGCAGCTGAAAACCACACACAGGAAAATCTCTGATGGCATAATCTCCTGCAGAAGACAGAAAGAAGTCTTACAGTAGATATGCCATAATGAAACAATAATTTGGCTATCGCATGTGACCGGATTATTATATTAAGCAATTACTCTCAGGAAAGAGAGAAAGAGAGAGGATGGGATTGAGGGAGTTTCAGATTTTAGATGGAAGAGTGGCTCAGCTGCCAGTATGAGCAGCTGCTAGTGAGAGAGAGAGCTAATGACACCAACAAACATATGCCATCAGTGACAGCTCTCACCACTGCTGTGAGGTTAAATTTTCACACCACACACACTGGATGTAAAATCCAGAGCAGCAGCTAAGAACGTCAGCCACGTTCAAGCGGTTCATTGGCACTGCAAAAAGGCTGTGTGTGTGTGTGTGTGTGTGTGTGTGTGTGTGTGTGTGTGTGTGTGTGTGTGTGTGTGTGTGCGTGCGTGTGTGTTTTATATTGAAGCATGGGATCAGAGAGCTGCTGATGGTTCAGGTGTTGTCAATTGGAGGTTCACTCAGACCCGTGAAGCTGAACCTCCTGACCAGCTGATGCTCTCAGCACACATGAGCGACTGAACAATCCCAAAAAAGACACCCCTCTTTTGATATAACGCAACATAATATACATACTTCTCCGTTCTCATCAAATAAAGTGGATTTTTTTTCCCCAGACTCTGTCTTTCCAGAGGGGTTATATCCCCACCCCGGACATTGAAAATGTTCTTGGAAATGCACATTTTTATTCTGGGAGTCTCACCCTGTTGTGAAAGCAATACAGAGGTGACACTGTTTCATTAATGGGTGTTGCTGCGTTGAGTCATCTGACTTTTTAAGTGAAAATAAGAGATTAATTTACCATGATGGGGGGAAAATAATGACAAATCGATACCAGAAGAAATCCATTTAGCGTGCATCAATAAGTGGCCATGCATTGTGTCATGACGTTAGAGGTTCGCCCAGCACAGAGGACCACACCATTAATGACAGGCTCGTTTATTATTGAGAGCAAATAATCAATAATCCAATAATCATCTAATGTGGACTGTTGTTTAAACAGCAAACGCAGATGTTGTTTTATGAAAGGAGGTGTAGTCATGTGACGTGAGGCTGCATTGTTCTCATTTAACTGGAAACCAGATAAAGTGTGAAGTACAGCAGCAGCAGCAGCAGCAGCAGCAGCAGCAGCAGCAGCAGCTGCTGCACCTTGGAGAGCTTCCCAGCACACAGCCCTCACACACACACACCACTTAAACCAGGTTGTTTAACACGTTCTTCACATCAGTGATTCAGGTTTTGAAAAATCTCACCTTCTGTTTGTTATGAACCCTTAATATTTTTAATCCTTTAAACCCTTTTAAAGATGAAATGAATGAAATTCTTCTTCCTCGCCAGGTTTTTTCCCTCCTGCTCTTGAAGTGCTTCCACTTCAAGCACAAGCAGATCATTTTCATCTGCAGGCAAACATTCATTCCCACTTCCTGGTAAATCCACTACCATAAATCCACTGAGGTGAAAGTGCACGTGGGTTTAAAGGGAAGGGAAGATGAGCTTCCAATTGGTTGTCTGCATTTTATGCCCAGAACACAAAGATGAATAAAAAGAGGTGCGCTCCTTAGCGCCACGTTGCTGTGGGGACATGCAGGAAGCTTGTTCACTGTGTTCCAAATGTATTTTACGCCCTCCACCACACACACACACACACACACACACTCACTCACGCACTCACACACACACACTCACACAGTTATTAAAGTTCTGTCCATTCTTATTTACGTAATATGAGCTCACATGATGGGTCATGGTGTCGTGACGCTATGAGGAGTTAAATTGGTATGGAAATGTGTTTTCAGACGCAGCTGCAGATCGTTTTTACATTTCCATCATAATTAACAGGCAGCGTGGCTCTTTCCTGGATAGTTTGCTACAGATGCTACAGCACATTGAAAAATGCAAAATTAATACCTATAGAAAGGGACACAATAGTAATGTGGGGGGTGTGTGCTATTGGCTGCGGTGCACTTTGCCAGATTGAAAAGTTCACCACCAAAGGTGAGCATGTTGGACACAAAGGCGGTCCTGCTTCCTCAGCATGTCATAATCCATCAACGGAGGTCTGAGTAAAAAAAAACGCTGCGTCTGGGGAATTTATCAAGATTGTCAGGGTTCAGATGGACCTCTCCTGTGAGACAACACATCATTTAATCCCTTGTGCCACGCCCATCAGAAGGACAGTCAGCGGTCCACCATTACAGCGTCTCTGAGACAGAGAGAGAGAGGGGGATAATCTAGGCGACTCACGTTTGAATAGCATTCTTAATTATCCACACTTCAAACAGTTAAACCGTGACCCACATTACATATTATCAAATCTGCACCTGAGTTCCCACCAGTGTAATTAAATTCAATGTATATACATTTCCATATAAAGATGAGTTTTCCTAAAGGCTGATAAATTTCCTCAGTGTGAATTGTTAACGTCCCAGAGGGAAAGAAATCATGCAGCGGTGTAATAACGGGAGAGATTTGGCGGAAGCCTTTGCAATTTATCTCAATTTCAAAGTCTAGAGAACCTTTATGAACATAACTACTCATAGTTTCTGACATTTACTGCAAGCCTGGAATGAAACAAAGGATAGCGTTTTCAGTCCTCCAGGACTGAGAAGCAGAACAAACCAAAGAAACAAACTAAAAAGCTTTTTCTCTGATCTCACGGAGATATTTGGGCGCATCGGTGTGATCGTTTTCGCTCACCACACGGGTAAATTTAATATTTACATGTTAATATTAGCAGCTTTCATTTGAGCAGTAAATTATTTTGGTAAAACTTGAAAATAACGTGAAAATGTAGCAGCTGTATTGCTGCAGATTTCAAGTGTGTCGGTCGTTTGGTCCCACACATGCTGTCAATGGTCCGTCTGCACTCAGCGTGCTGAAATCTTTAAAGACGTGGTCTCTCAGGAGAGAGCTGCTAATGCTAGGAACTCGTAAGGCCATGGTAGAGTTTTATACTTGCTATGTGTGTTTTGAACCTCCTGGTCACCGCAGAATGCGACCATAGATCACTGCAGGCTGCTGCTGTCTGCCTGTTGGTGCTTTTCTGATGTTTTTCTTTCCGTCACCTTTTCCTCTTTGCCATTTTGTGACACTGGGAAGCAGAAGTGTTTGAGACAAGAAATGTGTGTTCTTGTGTTTTGTTTTAATGACTTTTCGATGAGTACACTGCATTAAAATACGCATTTTTTTTAAATCTGACTTTGCACAGTAGACATTGATTGATGTTTATTCGTTTAATTAGTTTTAAATTAGCTGCTAAATTCAGCACACACTCTACACACACTGTTGCATCCATCAAGGCTCAGATGAAATTGCACTTTTGTGTTAAGACAAACAGAAACGTCAATGCCAACTCCCTTAATAATGCTGTTTTTGACCTCTGTTTAGCAGTTTTACCGTGTCCCCTGTTGATTAATGTGTTTTCAGATTCATTGCAGAATTATGCTGGTGACATGTAATCAAGGCTGGGTTTTTGCCAGCGACAGCGTTTGGGATGTTTTCGGGTTTTGGTGTTGTTTTCAGAACGGACAGTCAGTTTCTCAGAATTACTGCAAGGCTGATAAAAACAGAAGAATAGAATTATTTTGTGCGACAGGAAATGAGATGTGCTTTTGAGTCACACCTGACTGTTCAGGCTGCTTCTCTCCTCTATCACAGACAAAACAACATGGGGAATAACGGCCCCTGCAGGTCCCCCATCAGTCAATTTTCTGCTCTTTTAGTCGGCATTTTAGTGTCGTACTCCATTTTGGAGGCAAATATGTTCACTTTTGCAACACATTATTTATAATGTATTTACTACCGTCCCTGTCAGATATTTGAAATGATTGTACTTTATCTGCAAAACCTCATAATCTTCAAGAAATTAGTGATTTGCATGCATTAAAAAAACCCTCAAAAAGGACCTTCGGGCACTCTTGAGCACACTGAGGCATCCATCGCCTAGATTTACACGGTGGCCTAAATAACTCGTCTCTATATGTCACTGGGCTGATGCCAGGGTGCAGTCAGATTACCGCACAAAGTATTTGCAGAAGGGAGACAGATTGAGGTTTGCATGTTTTAGGTTGATATGGTTTATGAGGTAATATCCTGCTCTCCGAGGTTAATCTCCTGGATTAGACACTGACCCCTGTGTGTTGCATTAGTAGAAGGGCTTTTTCATTTTAGTTACACTAGAGCTTAAATAATAATAATAATATGACAAGTAAAACTGCTATTCTGTAGGTCAGAACAGGACAAAGGTTAAAACCAGACACGTTGAGCTTTACAACATATTTTTCTTTGTTATCCTTCTTTGACATAGATGATTTTAAATTGATTTAGGACGGATAGAAGCAATTTCAAATGATTTACATGAACATAAATGAAAGCAGATAGATAAAAAAGGTAAATAAAGGCTTTAAGAAAATGAGAAATAAGATGGTTTCAAATAATTCTTTAGATCTTGCAGCTTATATAGACTGTCCTTTACATCTGAAAATGTAATGGGGATGGAGTAAATAATTCCTGACCTAGTAAATATCCATATTCTTATTTAAACTTTTTTGAATCTTTTATCTTTATATTTTCTTGTACTCTCTACCCAAGCACATTTACAGTGCATTAAAATATATCTTTTTTTAAACTTTATTTTCATTTTCAGCAGCTATGACTTTTAATGTTCCACCTTTGAAGTCTGTTTAACTTTTACCCGCAATGTGTGGCCGATGCAACATTTTCAGGGAGATTAGAGAACGTGGCTTCGTCTTCAAAACTATAAACATTCTTGGTGTGATAACAAAGGAATTCCAAGAGGATGCTATGTCAGACACAAACTGTTGAAATAGGACATTAGGAGTTAATTAAATTATAAATATTGAATGAAAATTGATATCATGTAATATTAAGGTGCTCAGGAAATAAAAACATGAATGAGCTGCTTGCTGTTTTTCACTTGCGCTGGATCTGTTGAACTCCAGAGCAGCCTTGACACTCTGAACTTTAACTTGAATGTCTTTAACAAGACTTTGATCTGGGATTAAAACTGTTACTTATTTTTTTTGTGTGTTTTTGAATATTTCTTCATTTCTTAATGGGCCCTTAAATATATTGGAAAGATTTCCATCTTCATTGCTCGTGGAGAACGTGGCAGTCCATGAACAATTAGCCCCTCGTCTTCCCAGTTTCCTGCCCACAGCTGGATCTCACCGGCTGTAAAATACAACATTTTTGAAGGAATCATTCCTTGTCAGAGTAATTCTAATAAAATGTATGTGTGTCTGGACTGCACCTGATTGTGACTGACATAAATTTGCATAATAATAATAACAATTCTAATCATGTAAGGTCACTGCGAGATCCATGACAAACACATTTCTGCATCTGCCAGTGCTTTGGTGTTCAGATCTACAGTATGTCTCATGTTGAGCCTGTTTCTTTTTATGATCAAGGCTGCAACCTCGCTTCAGTCCTCAGTGCAAAGAAAACGGTTGCATCCTCGCTATGAAGGGTTGGGGGTTTGGGAGCTGACTGTTATTCAGGTACTTCATTGATGAAGAGAAAAAGCAATGAACCTGCACGGCATTGATTTGCTCCCCTGTTTCTGCAAACATTTCCTGGCGTTTTCTGAGCAGACACACAGAGTTAAGACCTGTTCCCAGATCAAAACTGTTGCTTGGCTTACACCGAGGAGCGCCTGTCAGAGAGGAGGAGGAGTGGGTTGAGATGTAAACATCTGATTGTCTACAGGCATTCCGACAAAACACACTGCTTGTTTCTCCTCTAATTACATTTACCCGACAAATGCTCGGTTTGCATTGCATGCCAATGAGATTTCCCTCGTTCAGCATTCTCTTCTGACGAATAACAACAATGGAGCAGTGAGAATAATCTCAGCATGGATTTAATTTTTCCTTTCAGAATTCTCTCAAGAGTGGTTTCCCCACAGGTTTAACAAATCTAATAGGCAAAAAACCTTGGCCTGCATTTGACTCCAATTAACCTCAGTTTAAGTTGGCCTTGGAGATGACTGGGTTTTATACCAAAGCCTAGAGTTAAAGAAATGTCTGCCCTGTCACCAGCTCAGCCTCATTTCTTTAACCTGCAAAGGAGAAATATTTAAATGAGTCTATTAAAACAGGCCCTGAGCTGTTCAGAGAGGTATAGAAGTATTTGTATTAAAAGAAGATACCTTTTCAGCAGGAATAGTCACACAAATGTAGAGATGCATCTCAGATGGGATGTGTGTAATGTCTGCACGTTCATGTCTACACTATTTGCAGTCAAGCGCAAGAAGTGCTTACGTACCAATTCTTTCTTTTTTGCTTAAGCACCTCTGCGAAATCTGTGCAATGGCTTTTGGTTTTCCCCACACGTGATGATGCAGACAATACCAGACCGTTGAGGACACGACACTGACAATTTCACACACTGTCATAAAATAGCTGAAAGCACAGTGACATTGCATCCAACATCACCTTATTTCCATGTGTTGTTGAAAATGGGCCCGAACGGGCGACTGTAGCAGAAGAGCATGTCAGTGCTCGTACCAGACACGCTTTCAAGCAGGTTCAATCAGCTGGCAGGCAAATAAGACAGGCTAGGACAAGTTACAGTCCCATCCTCTCATCCGCACCACAGCACCTGTGTGAGCCAACACTGGCAAGCAATCCCCTGCTGTCCTCTGCTATCACTTTCAGCCTAACTGGTTGCAACCCAGGCGCCGTCCACATGATGGGATGCCAGGTTAGGCACCTCCCTCCTGCTGCCTGGCGCCTGTTTAGCAGGACCAGCCCTGACATGTAATCAGACAGCATGGACGCCTCCGCGGGCCAGTAGGGTATTGAAAAATCTGCAGGACCAGTAGTTCTGTCCGTGCCCCCAGAGTGGATTTCACCCTCTGAGCATGTTGCCTTGTCCACCTAGAACAGTCACGCATGTAGACTCTCATACTGAATGCACATTTACATACACAAATGCGTGTCCAGTCGAGCAGCCCTGGGCTTTGCTTTATCGGGGATTTTGAAAGAAAGATAATAATATAATCGACATCGCAAAAATCGACTTGTCTCTTTTGCTCCTGAACCATTTTAGTTCATGGGTCACCAACTATTTATCTGCTACCCAGCAGATATCGAGTGCTCTTTCTTTCGTTCTTTTTTTTTAAATAGCTCTCAGAGGTTCTGCAGCCTCTGTATCCTGTCTGTTTGCCTATAAGCCAGTGAGCAGCACTGAAGCACAAAGCTGACTTTCTAAGTGGAAGCCATTAAAGTTCTCTTTCTTTAATTAGGGTTCAGATTTCATGACCGGCTGCTTCCAATTATGGATCAACATCTCATTTCTGCACATGAACTGCGGGTGTACGCATTGAGGGAGTTTTCTGTTCCTAACTGCTTCAGTCGTTTCTCCTCTGACAGTAAACCTCTGACTGACAGCTCCTGATGCTGCGCGTCTGCTGTATAAATGCGACCACATCTAAACAGATATGCAGTTGGAGTTGAAGGATTTCTGATGCCAGACAGTTTTGTCTTCTGCCTGCGTTTTAACCGTGCGGTTTACGAAGCATCATTGTAAAAACGAAGCGCCTGAGGCGTAGACGTTAGGAGAGTAAGTGTCTCATCTCATGGCAGCAGAATTACTATTCAATGTCTGCAATCAGTCTACAATAAGCAATGGGTGTTTTTTGTTTGTTTGTTTTTTTCATTAGCCAATATGTATTTTTTCATATAGATTGTTACCATTTATTAGTTTTTCCTATAGTAATAATTTAAAAAAAATTAGGCCCTGATGAACCAGGAACTGGGCTGGATCCAGCTGATTAGTCGTTTATGTGCAGCCCTTAGAGCAACCTCAGTCACAGGAAAAAAAAATTTAACTGTTAAAAAAGTCTTTGAAGTGATTTAATTTTTATTGGTGATCCAGCACAATGGTACACACAGATCTGTTCTCCTTACTTTGTGTAAACCACAGTCATAATCTCTGTCACCGTGGTTATCAGCAATCAGTTCAAAAGTACCTGCTGCTCACCTCAGAATTTAGAGTTACATTTATAGTTTATTTAATTTCTTTTAATTCTTTAGGCCAACAGCTTTCTTTTATGTATTTTGTATATTTTTTTTCATCAAGGCTGTTGTTTGCATACTATAATTGCGTCATTATGTGACTGAATTCTTAAATACGTAGATCCTCTCCTAGGAGGAGTTGCACAGTGGTAGTGATGAGACTCAGACACTGTGAATGTCCATGCCTGGAATGGCCTTTAAAGTCCACCTTAGTGTCGAAAGACGACTGTAAATGACGCGGAAGCTCCCCATTAACTGGCTCTTGTGATCACTGATAAGGGCGCTAATAAGATGCTTGGATGGTAGCAAAGATAGCGGCTTACCTTTTGAAACGTTATTTCTGTAGCAGGTTGTTGTTATTTCATGTGCAGTTTAATCTAGTTTCTTGCAATCTACTCGCTGCATTACAAATTGAATTTATTCTTAATCCAATGAGTGCCCCCAAAATCCCTGAGTTAATTACAGCATTTTCAAAGCAAATGAACAGTTAAATCCTCATTATACCAGTCAAAATGGATGCAAATTGACTATTTATTACAAGCAGAGAAATTTGAAGAGAATACTAATGAATAGAACTTTTATTATTTGTTAACCAGGAATAATTGTTTGCTTGGTCAGGGGTGAATTTCCAGTTAACCAGCCGACTACTTGATGCAGATTATGTTTATGATGATTAAGTGATTTTTAAAAAAAAAAAACCTGAACAAACAAACAAACAAACACAAAAAACAAGAAAGAGCCTAATTCAACAATAGGAAAATTAGATGTTACAATAACGCAATATTTAAAAAAAAAAAAAAAAAGCAACATTCTTGTTCTGGAGATGACATACATGCACACACTTGTTGGATGAAAATGGGTGTCTTCTGGCCTCCTGGAGCGCTGAGATGATCTGGCTGTCAGCCATCTCATTCGCAGGGAACCACATCAAGCTCAGACCCCCACAGCAGCTCTGTGCCAACATGCTAACGACCACAAACAACCACATGAACACATGTTTGTTTTGAAGCGTGGGAAATGTTGGTTTTAGCTGTGCATCTGCCAGCAGAATCACTGTCAGAACTCAAACAAGATGCTGTTTTGTTTTTTCCAATGAGTTTTTTTTTTTTTTTTTTATTAGAAGATGCTGTACTTTTGACATCTGACTCTGTGGTTTATGGCTGACCTGTTTGCAAACACATGCTGTAATATTGAGTTGATCTTTGACTCTACTCTGGATTTCACAACACTGGAACTTAACCTTGCACATCCTGCAAGCAAGCAAGGGAGGGCAGTTCCAATGGACAAGCATTGATTTGATCCTCTGGGCCCCTCTGGTCAATGAGTTGTGTGTGACTTTTTTCTTTTTTTTTCTTTTTTGTTACCATGCCAACGGTGCCCAAAGCTGAAAGGACCTGCACTCTGCGGGTCTGTAAGTCACAGCACCTGCAACATGAGGGAAGGCCCACAGGGTCACATGCTGTCACCCTAGGGACCCTGCTTGTGGAGGGGAGGGAAGAATTTATACCCAGCGTTTAAATGAACGTACCAGGGCCCAGTGTCTGCCGCCCCCTAGTGTCTGGCAACAGCATAGCTGACTGATATACAGCCATGTCATCCAGCCAGGAGATGAGTGCTGTGATGTGGGGAAAATTGAGTGTAACTGTCAGGACAAGTAGCAATTTGTTATAGTGCAAGTCATCGTTTAGAAAACTCCCCCATGAATGAGATGGATACGGAGCATGGCTGACTGGGAAACCATGTCTGATGGTCACCGGTGATGATAACTGCCATCATTAGGGGTCCATTACACCACAGAACCCACTTCAGCTGATGTACTCTAATGAGGTTGCACTGCAGAAAAGCATTTAATTTTGATTTGGCAGTTGCTGCCATGGTGCATTTCATTAACTCTAAGATGAGATTTCGTTGTCTGGGAGTTGATGTGTCGCTTGTTTAAATCCGTGGCCTGTGTGTCCCTTAAGACAATCTGGAGCAAGTTGAGAGACAAATCCAGTAATGGAATGCCTTCCTACAAACAAGCCTCACTTCTTTTTTTTTCTTTTTTTTTAACACTCTTTGCTTTGGAGCATCTCTGCCTGCAGATGTGAGGGGGGATTCTTTGAACTGATGTGCCTGTCTGACTCAAATTGATAACAAAAACGTCTATCTCCAGTTTGAGCAGACATCAGATTTATCATTAATTAGGCATATTTGCTGCAGAGGTTCCTTTCTTGATGCTCACAATCCTTCAGTATTCATCCATAGTTGATTATAATTGTATAATTAATTGCACTCGGCCTCACCCTGTATGTGTGTACCTATGTAAAGGGCACAGCATAAGTGACTGAATTAAAGCTGCTCTGAAGCTCGTTAAAAGTGGTTTTAATACAGATGCTCTGGGGCTTTTCAAATGAACAGGTTGTTTATTATTGAGTTTCTGGTCAGTTCAGTCAACTGAACTTTGTGGAGCCACTCTCATAGAACTCCTATGTAGAGTTAGACAGGTGTGAGGACATCATTTATTCTAGTTATTTTATTGATGAATTTTATGCCTTTAATCTCATTTTTAATGAGATTAGGAAGAGAAAAGAGAAACCAAATATGACAGGGTTACAAACTGAGAACATTTCAGTTCTTCAACAGTAAAAGTGACAAGAGCACTGCCAATGTGGGTTTCATTTCATATAGTCAGGCATTGTTCTTTAGTGGGGAATGAATGTATAAACAGCCTTTTAAAGGCTGCTTGCATGCATTAACCTTTAAAACCAGATGTGGAGTTTAATATGGTTGTAACAGTAATTAGCTACAGAAAGTTCAAATTAGTTTTTGTGTTCATAAGAAGCAGAATAAGATATAATGTTCATCCTATACCATGAGCAGCAACCCTTTGGCAGCGGATCATGAACTTTGTTGGCACTTGGACACGGATCACACCATCGACCCAAAGGATGACCCCTGTGTTGTTGTCATTCAAGAATCAGCCCCATTTTAATGGATCAAATTATTAATGACCAAGAAATTGATCATACAAAACTGAATGCAGGTGTGGTGGATTTCTTCTGCTCATAGCTGAGATGTGTTGATGAGGAAAGAATCCTCGCAGACACGACTTGGTTTGAATAGATGTTTATTTGGAGAGAGAAGTCGGACATCAAACTGGGCGCTGCAGCCTGCCCGCGGGAGGTCTCGTGGTCCTGATGGTGAAGATCTCCTCCCAACTTATCCCAGTGGTGACCTTATATACCACTGAGTAAACACCTTCCTTTCTGAACTCAAGCCTATATATGGTATACATATTCTACTCTGAACTCCAACTATACATGGTATAAAGACCAGTTGTTGCTGAAGGGGAGAAAGAAGAAGGAGAGAGGGAGATTTCTCTCTCCTGTAAATGCTCATACATGATCAACCGTCATGAGCCCATAGCATGTCCATATCTAAGAAGACATGATACACCCTGCACACAGCGCCGGAATGTCTGTAAACAAATCGAGGCCTTACAGATTTCTACAGCCTGCACAGAATGGATACATAACTGGAAAACAAGCTGGACTCTTACAGAGTTACAGAGAATAGATACATAGCTTCAGATACTACACAGGTCCCTAAAACATAAAAAAAAACAACACATAATTTAGGATTAATAATAACTGTAATCGATATTTCTGCGATAATCGTTTTTCAATCTTTAGATCACATGCAGTTCCAGAGGTCGAACTAGCCAATCTGTCTGCTGCACAAAAACATTATTGAGTCTTCACAGACTTTTTTTACAAGCTGTTGTCAAAAGGTCTCCTCAATAAATGTTGACGTCGTTCCAGATACAGCAGTAATGCACGCGTACACTTGCTGACCTGTATCCAGTCATGGTCCTTGTTTTTTCTGGACACAAGAGAAAAATAATGGTAATTCATTGTCTGTCACATTTCATCCTGTATTATAATCATAATCTGACTATGATTCTAGGTGGTGAAAGTATTTTGGCAAGAGATGCTGTGATAGTGTTTCAATCATGACTTGTTTGCTCGGCGCAATCACAATGTCGGCCATACATCCATACACACACCACAGGTATGTATGGATTACATTTAAAAAAAATAATAAAATAAATTTAAAAAAAGTGGTTAAACGTAATATGTATCCATCTGGATATGGATGACAGCATGAATTCGCTACGGGAATGTGCCAAAAAACGAGACGTGTTTAATGGACAGAATTTATGCTGTGGTTAAGTTTAAAAGTCCTCTTTAACACCACAACCACTCATTGCCAACACGGCCTTTAAAACAGAGAGTTTCTCTTAACAACCCAGGTTAGGCCATGCTCCATTTTCACTCGGCCAGTTTAGTGGTGTGTAAATGTCAGCGGACGCGCCATAAATCAAAGGTATTGGTTTAGGATCTGAGAGGAAATGATCGCAACATGAGGGATGGTCCACCTTATGTGTTTCTGTCGCTGGGACTTCATGACAATCACTTTCACGCACACACACACACACGAACACACACACACACACACACACACACACACACACACACACACACACAAAACCATACGTTGAGTTTATTCAAATGTAAAATTGTCATCATCATATTGACAAGTCAGCGTAGGAGGCTTCGGGCTCTTTTTATGTTTTTACATCCAGGAGCCGATGAATAGAGCTCTCATAGGCTACGGTAATGTATGTTGCTGTCAGCTAGAAAGCCATAAAATGTTTTTCTTTTCTCACTTTATGTCAAACGTAGAATGAAAATTTTTCCGAGTATTGATGCTTCTATATAAATTGCGCGGAGATGTCAATTTCGAGTGGAAATTGGATAGAAACTATGCAGCTGTCTCACCAATGATGTGGGTGAACGAACCACATTTTGACAGGAAATAGTCTCTGCTCATCTGCAACGTTAGTGCACCTTAACGACTGTTTTTAACATTCCATTTCTGATCATCAGGACCAAAATTTGTAAAGCAACATCAAAATGTCTACGTGTATAGCCCATTTTAGATGGAGCTGATGATGTGTTTCATTTAAATCAGATTGGAATCAGAGAGTGTAGAGAAATAACAATTTGCTTTCTGAAACTTCCAATTTACTTGAGTTGGATTATTTTATCATTTTACATTAATCTTTTCAGTTAATAGGTTCTAAGCAAACACAGAATGTCTAATTTAGTGGGGAAAAGGTACCGCAACAGGGGGCTCAAAATCAGGTCAAACATGATCCCCAAGCATGTTACATGATACTGTTAAAGCTATATTTCTGGTGTTTTTCTGCTCCATATCTCATCTGTGTCTGAAATTTCTTACATTTCTCCCGAACGATTCCTTTTTAAACCTTTATTGTCCTCGTGAGGAGCCACTCGTACAGTCACTTGTGAGTCAGTCCATTCATGATGCAGACTTTAAAGGGGACAGAGGAAGACTTCTCATTCTTATGTATCTGTATTCTTTGTCCAGCTCTTGTGGCCACAGTAAAAGGCACAGAGGTACATCTCACTGACATTTACCGCTATTATTCCCCTCCCTGTTCTTCTGTTCTTCTGTTATCTGCCCCTGTTTCCAGGGCAAGCTGACACCTTTTCCTCCTCCCTCCAGTACTTTTCTCTCCCAGGTAGAATGGTCTGCTGGGTATTGACGGCTGTGGTTTCTTTTTCTCCTGTGGACTTTTCTACTTATCAACTCCTCTCCTTCAGTTTCACAGAAATATGTTTTTAATCAAATGTGGAATCTTTAAAAAGTATTACAGCTTTAAAACTGAAATTAACCTCATGGTCATAATGTAGGTATGTCTGCAGCCCACTAGCCATTTCTGGGCTACTTTGGCCCTTTTGAATGCGTGAGAGACTGACCGACTCAGGTCTCCCTGGCCGCCTTTGATTGCAGATCAGCTAATCAAAGGACCATTAAAATGTGATGTTAAAATTGCTGGTTTCTGGTCAGGGAGCCTCTCGGGAGAGGAATTCTCTTTCATGCTGTGACCATTGTGGTCTGCACTCAGAAATCAGGACCAAGTTGAGGTAGATGGTGGTTGCTAGTCATTCACTTTTCTCAAGCTCAGATCGGAGACTGGGACGTGTCGCAGCAATCACCGGAAGGGAATGGTTCGTGTCCAATTTGTAACGGCTGTTTACTTTTCCCATTCATAAGGAACCCATTGTCATCATCGGTCATCCTTTCCCCATGTTAGTTGATGAAAACATCATATCTTATAGAAGCTAATGCTAATGCTAATACTTCCTAAAGCATCCCTCAAGGTGCAACCTGTTGCATGTGCTACAAACAGGATGAAATCAAGATGTGTATTTCTTTTTTCATGATATGGGCTGCAGTTTAGGGGAAAAAAAAACACAGATTGTAAAAAAAAAACACTGAGAGATGGTGAAAAAACACTGATTGTCCCGATGAATGATTGAACAATTTCTACATGTCAATGGCTGTTTATCTCACTCCCTGTCCATTTTCTGTGTTTGTAAATTCAACATCTGTAGATTCTCCATGTAACAGAATGTTTTCTGGACATGTGAGCAGCTGTTGTACCATCATATCAGTCTGATGCTGTGTGTGTGTGTGTGTGTGTGTGGGGGGGGTATCTGTCTGTCTGTCTGTCTGTCTGTCTGTCTGTCCTGGCTTCATTTTGCTGACTGGTTTATTGCTGTTCCAGGTGACAGAGCATGAGAACAGCAGAGTTTCAGGGTGCTGTTTTCAAGCACCACTGAAGCCACAAATTTGA
>BJFM01001995.1:312296-330134 GCA_016586285.1 Arothron firmamentum | reverse complement strand
CTTTTTCTTTTTTTAGTAATTTGGATTTTGCATGAGACTCACCTCCTGCACAAAAACACATGCACAACTCCCACACAGCTCCCTCACCATGACGCAGTCTCCTCCATACTGACTGCATTGTACATTTTCATTTGCCATACTGTGCACACCGATCCATCCAGGGTGGACCCCGCCTCTCACCAATTGATAGTTCTGATGGGCTCCAACTGACCCCTGTGACCCAAGTGTGGATAGTTACTGATGGAATCAGATCGGGTCCTGTCACCTCACACGGTCAGTGAGGAAGCCACACTGGCTAACACTATTATCAATCTTGAGACTGTGTGCTGGTCACGCCGCAGCTCATATCAGTTGTTATGATACACTCCATTCAGCGCTGTTCCGTACACACAATCATGCACCATGCTATTATCCACTATTGACTCCTTATTATGTTTTTGTTCTCATATTTTGACTACTGCATATGCCATCTTGCCCTGTACTTTTCATTCTGTAATTTCATTATAAGCACAGTTACAATTTGACATTTCTTAACAAAAGCATGTAGAAAATGGATGGATGGATGGATGGATGGATAGATACTGTGTATATTTTGCCTCCTCTGATAGAGAGAATCAGCAGCGCATCGTTCTAATGGTCCAAGGTTCATTATGACTCTTTGTTATATATGAAGCAGTGGACCCATGGAGTCATGGGAAGTTTTATGATGGTACAATATCATATCTTTCAGCTGTGGAGCAAATTGGCATTTTTGGGTCAATTTGTATCACGGACCTCGTCATATGTTGTCTGTAAGTGATTTGAAAATGTGTTTTTTGCTCGTTCACATTGCTGTCAGCTAAACATCGGGCCTGATGTGCGATTGCACAGCTGTAATTTTTGCCATGTGCTTACGGACCTATCTGGGAGAAATTGATATTTGATCTGCATATTTTAACACTGGTTACTGGTTGTTCACTAAAGCCTTACAAACGTAATCAGAACGCTCCACAAATACGTAGCAAACATCAATTTTTAACCACCGCGCATGCAAAATAAATGCAAAATGGTAGCAAAATACCAGCAGCTCTAAAAAGAGCTCTGCATAGATCCATCAACCATAAATCCATAAATTCTAAATAACATCCTTCACTATTTCAAATTGATTGTTGTGAGTTTATGTTGCTCTGGGGAGTCAGACAAAGAAGACATAGGGGACAGCAGTCAGGTTATGGATGTTTACCTAAAGATAAGGTTATTTATTCTGTCAGTATTTATGCATGTTGATAAAGTTATTATCAGTCATCTACATTAACATTGTTATTCTGAATGTTAAACATGGTCTAAAACGTGTTTCATGAAGGTTAAGTGAGTAAATTTATTTTAATATTTCACATTTTCTGATTTTGTTTAATTTAAAATGGTGACAGCAGCTAACAGCTTAGGAACGCACACCTGGAAGATTTTGAGTGAATAAAGCAAATGACAAAAGAGACATTTAACCAAGTGAAAAGGAAAAGTCAGGCATTTCATTCTCATCCTCATTCTGATGAACAGTGACAAAATTGGATCATTAAAATATCCTGACGCAGTAATTGAAGCAATGGTGTAGAATTCCATTCGTATTTTAAGGCCTATGTGGAACTTGCATTTTGCAAAAGCAAAAAGAAATAAGTGATAATCTTCACAGAAATATATCTGAAAGCCTTTAGTTATTGGGTTGAATTACTGCCTGACAATTTTTGCGCTGTGGTAATTAAGGAGTTTTAGGTAAGAAAACCCTTTAAAGGTTACTTGAGATATCACAATAATGAGGCAGAACGTTTGAGTGACCTTTAAACTTTTTCAAGGTGTCCTCGAGGTCCTGAAAACTCAGTGCCTGTGTGAATACGCTGAAGTGACCTTGACATTTGACCCCAAACTCTTTTTGATTGCACTGACTATTTTAAGGCTAAGCTGATTAAATAATTAAAGAATGTGTCTGTTATTTCTGCCAATGGCAGATTTCGTCATTCTGATGCCTGCTTCACATCAGCATCTTGAGCACATCCATTATGGTGTTTAGTTATTCACTTAGGTCTCACTGTGTCAGATCTGATGGTGTCATTTTGATTAATGTGTGTCCTGTAAGTGCCTAAACAGTGTCTTCTCCGCTGTTCTCCGTGAATCTGCTGTCAGCCAGCTCTGGCAGCACCTTGTCAAGTCTGATTTCCTCCCCAGTCTGCTCTCTTAACGCTGCAGGGCCAGCTGCTTCCAACTTTAGGGCCTGTTATCTACTGAGCTCCTCTCTGTTGCCTTTGGCTGCCCTCAGGCTGTCTGTCTGGACTCAGATTTACTCAAAGCACAGCTAGTTTATGGATAATTATCTGGCCGAGGCCAGCTTGTGTGGCGCACATCCACAGGCTCTTTGTTACTAATTGAATTAGACCTGATGCTGGAATTAACAGCGGAATGAACAGTTTCCCCCAGAGAGCCACGCGATTAGCGGCGAGGTCAGTAGAGAATGTCATGCTGGTGTGTATGACCCATTTCTCTCCCATTCACCCTGACACAAACTTTGCGATGGTTCATTTTTTTGCTGTGTTTCTATGGGAGTAAGTACGGTTGACAGAACTGACTGCTGCTGTCCTGCCAACGAGCTGGGAATGGTTATTGTTCTCTTCTCTGGCCATCTGTTTAGCTGACTGGAGGCAGACCAGAGCGGCTTTGCTTTAAAGACTTATTATAAAGATATACCATTTCACCAGAAGTGTTTCTGACTATTAATGTGAGGTTTAAGCACCGGTGCATGTCACAGAAGTCCAGTTTCACATATGCTATCCGTTTTTCCATCACTTTCATGAAATCGAATGACTTCAGGCCGACAAAGAAACAGCGTTCAATGTTGTGATTTAGTTTCATTTAGTAGAGACATTCTGCAAAATGAGCAGCACGGGTGAATCTGTATTTTCTTACCATGTCTTGTACGTTATGGCAAGCTCAATATTTACCAGAGTGAGGAAAAAATATATGTGAACCTGTTGGCATTTTTTCAGCATTTACAGCAGCTGTGGTGTGAGGAGGGAAATACCTGATATACAGTATCCGAAGGTGAAGACAGCTAATAACTGTCCAATTTTCTGCTCTTTCCTGAAGGCTCGGTAAAGCTGGGGGTTTAGTGTTTTCTTTCTCCTATTGTGGTTACAATATTAGCAGACTTGTTTTTCCTCTGTCTGTTGTTGCGTCTGCTCCCCATCCTCCGTGACCCTGTTTGACGGCGGAGCGCCGTGTCTACAGGCGTTCAGAGCAGCATCATCTGTCTACTGTGTTTGCATGATCAACATTCAGTGATCTCAGCTTTTCTACAGCGTTCTGGGGTGGGTTATGTAAGACTGCGATGTCGCCCCACACCGTTGGTGGCTGGCTACTCTGATTGGTGCTCTCTTATGAAATGTGACACGCGTTACTTGGATGTCATCTTCATTATTTATACACTCGTCTTTTGGATGTAAAAAAGCTGTTTTGAGATGTTCCTCTGACTAAAAGTGAGTCAGATGAAAACAGTGAAAAAATAATGTGTCAGGCTAATGTGAACAAAGCATTTTCAATTTACTGCTTTCAGGCCAGTATTAGCAACATATTAGACTGTTAATCACTTTCGACGCAGAGGTTATGTGACAGCTAGCATGTATCTGTCTGTTCATTTGTTTGTGAACAAAATAACACAAAAGATTATGAACAGAGTTTCATGACATTTTCGGGAATTATTGATAATGAGCAGGAACAGATGATTGCATGTTGGTGATGATCTGCATTCCGGAGGGACTTTGATCTTCCAAAAGATCAAAGCCAATGGGCTTTAAACGTAAAGCCACTATCTTACGTAATCTTGTATTACTACCGCCTACATATATAAACTATGTGTATCTGGATCTGGAATTTTTCTAAGGACTCTTTCTTATTGCTTTGCGGAGGTCTGTGCTCTCTGAGTTTTTTTGTCGTTTGTTTTGCTGGCTGTCTGTTATATTTATGATTTTCCCTTTATAGCACAGTTTTTTTTTTAACTTCGTGTTGAATCCAGAGTGAAAATTTTTGTCTCAGCCCAGCTTTTTTACACAGTTTTCTAAGCAGCCAACCACACGGGTTTGGATTTCTCCACCGTGGTCAAACTGCTGTTTTGTGCCGCAGAGATCCTGCTGGAAAATTGTCAGCCCCGAGTCCCAGTGTTGGACACACATAAAGTGTCAAACAGATCTTCTTCTGCATCCCATCTTCTCCAGCTCTCCTGCAAAATGTTTGCATGGGGTGTTTGCATCAACGATCATGCAAAAACAAGACAGTTCCTTCAGGCTATATTTCAACTGAGTACTAGAGACTTACTTGGTTCCATGCGAAATTTTATTATCTCTCCATTTGTGTGACGTTATTCAGCCCCGCTGTAGATTGTGCTGATGCAGGAAGTGTATTTACATTCACTGTGGTGAAGCTGGCCATCATGACGTTAGCAGCAGCTGCAGGATTATTACAGAGAGGATCGTCTGCAAAGTAATGTGAGTTATTAAAGAAGCAGGTTGACCAAATACAAAGGGACTTGACATTTGAGGAATCGCAGCTTGTGAAATGTCATTGATGGAGGGGATTTCTGTGGGGGGGGATCTTTTCTTTTTGGGTATGGCATATTGTTAATGTATATCTGTATTTTTTTATTATTATAGCCATTATAGTTTTTTTTTCACCCGTGATTGAGACCTTTTTAAAAGATTATTTACTTTATTGATTTTTCACTGAGCGTTTTACTGATAAACAAATAAGTCGGATTTTCATTTTGCTCACAATTCTACTTATATCATTACTCCTCTTTTTATGTTCTGTAGTTTGGTGGTGGAAGGTAGAACAGCATGAAAGCCATTTCTTACATTATTACATACATACACATATTATAGGACTACGTATTTGTGTTCATACAGTTTTTATTTTTCTACGTAATGTTCTGCATTGCTTTTAAAGCAGCTTCCATCAAAATAGTCTAAAGGGAAGAAATGTTGAAAGCAGACATGTGCCTTTCTATACTGAGTTGGAATAGTATTATGACCATTGACAGGTGACGTGAACGTGGATTATCTTTTCATCATGGCCCATCAGATATATTCTTCAGCAAAATTAACACATCAAAGTTGATGTTAGACACAGGAACAAGGGGCAAACGTGAGCATTTTATTGAGTTTGGCAAGAGTGTGTGTGTGTTTGTGTGTGTGTGTGTGTGTGTGAGTGTGTGTGTGTGTGTGTGTGTGTGTGTGTGTGTGTGTGTGTGTGTGTGCGCGCGCCTTACCAAGGTCAACGCATTACGCCAATGAGACTATGGGATGCAGGCAATCCAGAGGTAGCAGTGTGAACAAAGATCTGCATGGTGCCAACACAACATCACCAATTTGTAGAACATGTCGAATGCTCAATAAGTAACGTGGAACAATTCAGCTAGTATCCGGCAACTTCTTCACCACCAAACAATGATGTCATTTCTTGAGAAGTGTCTTTGGTTCAAAAATACGCCCACTGGCTGTAGCCTTTTTTAGGCAGGGAGGGTCAAGGGCTCCGAGAGGAGGGTGGAGACGGCCATTTACTTGAACATACATGAACACGCGGCTGGAGCGGCTGGTAAACAAAGAGCTGGAGATCGACACACACAGAGGGTGTGTGACATCATGCTATGTTCCAGATGAAATTACACACAGTGGTTTTTTTTTTTTTAAATTCAGCCCAGCACACCTTCAGGGGTCTAGAGGGCCCCACACCGCAGGCAGTGGATCATGGTTGTATTGGCAGCTTAAGGGGATCAGCTCAATTTGAAGGAGGCGGTGATCATTTACGCCTGATCAGTTCTGTGCACGTGCCTTGATTTCAGCCACAGACTCAACGCTCACCCCCATTTCTTGTCAGCCGTAGATTGAATGACATAACGGGAGCAGTGTGAGCACACAAACACCGTTTTTCACTCCCTCACCATTTGCTGACACTCTTTGTTTGGTTGTTTACACTCTCCTCTGACAGGTCTGACTCGGGTTTCCAGCGGGTGCTCCAGGTAGATCTGAAAATGGAAAGCTTTCCAGAGCCACTGGGCAGCCGCTGGATGGCCTGGCAGGTGGAGTACCCAGCCAGCCGGGCCGCTACACAGGAGGTGGAGACAGAGATTCAGCTGGCACAGGAGGACCTGGCGGGTATCGTGCCCCTGGCTATGGTGAGTCACGCCACGTCCAGCTTAGTGCCGCACCCACAAAGACAGCTGCAGGCTCAATACACAGAATTGTTCTATATTATAACCCGTTAATGTAAAGCATCATATTGTCTTAAATTTAATCCCTGAATTGTTGAAAGAAGATTTGCATATATTTACTTTCAGCACTTAAACAAAATACTTTGAATTGCAAATGGTTGGATTCAGTGCAACTTTAATCATTTCTGGTCATGGCAGCATGAAAGAAAAGAGTTATACTCACAACCACCATATCACAACCATAGATTGTCCTTGAACTGTTTACTGCCAAATGTATCGTAAAAGGACGGTCATGGTTACATCTGACAAATATCATCTTGTCCTGTATTCATAAAAAAACAAACAGTAGTACTATTACCTCTATTAATAGTGATACTGGTAACAAGCATGGTGACTTGAGCACAGCAATGGTGGAACATTTGCTGATGGATTAATGAAAAATGCTTCCAACTAAACAAGTGTTGCTACCTTCTGTTTGGAGCCAGTACGCAGCCGTAAGACCGCAACCCCCATCCAGAGAGAAACACAGACAATTACAATTTCAAAACAATTTCAAATCAGTCATGAAATGTCTTCAAATAAATAGAAACCATAAATCCAATCCCTAAAATGACCCGAAAAACACATTTTTCTGAGAATAAATGTGTGATGATTGGACTGGGCACTTCACCTCATCTGATTGGTAGCGTTGCTGCTGAACAGAGACGTGCTGCTGGGGGTGTTTACGAAAAGACTGTGCTTCGAAGCTCAAAGAGAGCATCAGTATTTCCCAGCAGGTAGAATTCAGATGGGCTCTGGAGTCTAACTCTGGCCTGAGGTTAAGCCTAAGGCAGCGTGACTCCCTCAGCAACATGCAGGTCCTCTCTGCTGTGTAGATTAACCAAAGCGTCCCCGACAGAACCTCATAATAGAGACCTCCTCAAATATTTCTGCAACGTTGTTCTGTGATCCAGGATTCCTCGCTACAGACCGACATCAAAAACCTTTCGGACTAACTGATAGCAAATATATTAATATTCATAGCCCGGCTGTGACCGTGTTTTGATGCACTTGTGTGCTCCTTTGCTAAAAGACAGAGACATTCTTTCAGATCTGCACTGATTACTCAAACAAAACTTGCATTCATTTCTATTTTGGTGCTTCTGATCTGCATGTTACATACCTGACTGTTGTGTCAGTGTTATTCTCTAAGTATCGCCTGTAGCTGTGTAGATGATAGAGGCGTGTGGGTGGCTCTTCCTGCATTCTAAGGAACACAGCACATTCTCACCCACTGATTTATTCTCAGGATAATTGAAGCTGTGTGTTTAATGCTGCTACACTGTTCCACTTCCTTTTCCTCACATCTTGTCACTGATGTATCAACAGCCTGCCTGCCTGCCATGCTCGAGGAATGTTTCTCTCCAGCAAAGACGATTTGCGCGATCGTCTCTTTTCAGTGAAATACTTTTCCTTTACTTGCTCTAAAGTAAGGGTTGATTTGAAATCAGATCTTTTTTCATGCAATTCAAAATCTGACCTGCACTCGCATCAGCAATGCCTTTTGCTGTCGTTTTCTTCCTCTCTTCTTTTTTTAATAGTGAAGCAGTTATTTGCCAAATCCGTCTCAGTCGTTTAGTGCAGGACCAATGAAGGTGGGATGAAGCGTGTTTCATGTCCACTAAAGGAGATGAGATGTGTCAGTTGCATTTACAGCCGGGCTTGATTTTTCCTTTGTTCCACCTTGATTTGCTATTTTAATGCAGCGGCAATCATCTCAGGAGGAGTTGGCAAATTGAAAAGGATGACTGATCATTTCATGGATTTTCATCATCCAACTTTTATTGAAAAGTGGCTCGTCAAGAACATTTTCATTGCGTATGTTATGTGAGCTTTGCTTTTCTACCGAGTCCTGCACAGACAGCTCCCCACGCAGCTCCGTGCTGCCTCACACACAACACAAATACTTACAAATACAGACACATTCAGAACTCATTAACTCTGTCTGTCCCCCTACCTCTCCCATCTCTCTTATACACTCAGACACACATGCACAAAAGGTTTTTTTTTGCAATCTGCATGCGCCAATATGAGAGAATCACACAAGCGAGAAAGGGGAAGGCTGAATTAGATTACTCTGGATCACTGTGGCATGAAAAGCCTACAGATAAGTTCCTCTCCCCCACTACAGTGGTAAGAATAGGACTGTCAAACAGCCCCTCTTACACACTTGCATACACACATTCACAGGCATGAAAGAGGACAAGGTTTGCATGATAAAGATTTGCTGTAAATATCTGGCTTGTTTTTTGTTGAAACAAGTCTAAAGTTAGAGAGCGCTGTGTTACATGGGGACGTTTCTGGTCAATTCAGTGACATAAATGTATATAAATGTCATCTGAAACCAGAAAAAACACAACTGAATTTGCACTGGTAGCATCAGAGGGGCTCAGGGTTCGAGCAGTAATGAAGTAATGACTAACTGAACCAATAAAAGGAGAGCTCCGCATGTATGCATGACATACATGTGAGCAGATTCACTTTTATTTGATCGATATGAGACTGAAATATGAGAAGGGTATTTAATTGAATCGACCCCAGACAGAGGGTTTTCATCTACCTTTACATGATAAATTATTGCTCTTTTTTCTATTACCGGAGATTGCCGTGTGTGACTTGAGCTATGTTCCGATAGCCAGAAATTCTGATGGTCTTTAAACTGATCTTATTCAAACTGTCCTCACATTTGTCCGTCCAGATTTGACCTAGCTGACGTCTCTGCATGGTTGCTGTGGTAATGAGTAGGAGCTCAGTTGTTGGCCGTGATCTTTGATGAAAGTTGACACTTTGTTGATTATAGAAGTAGTACATGAAAAAAAGAAAACTTGACTCAATCTAATTCGAGAGTCCAGAGCATTCTGGCTTAGAAGCATCTGATAAAATATTATTTCAATTGGGTTTCACACCCCTTTCCAAATAAGATCTGAATCGGATTTAAAAATTTGGAAAAGTATTAGATTAAATGAGGAGACATAAGATTTAATATCAGATTTAATGGTTAGCTGTATGAACAAAGATCTGATTTGAATTGATTTAAGATTTGATATCACATTTGTCAGATTTATGAACACATTTTAGATTTGGTAATCCAATAGAAGTTTTAATATCACATTTAACTGTCAGATTTAAGATTCAAGATCAGACATGGAATAGAGGGAGAACCATCACATACTGGCCCGACACAGAGGAACCCAGCTACCAGCCGGACCAGGTGTACAGTTGTCTTCAATTATGATTGAAGCCACAACACCAATAGATGTGTTTATGTCCGACGCAGCGGTAGAGCAGCAGGTGTTTATTACCAGATAAGTGTGGATCATACCAACTCATAAAAACAGTTGGAAACACAACAAGAGGAAGGCTGTCTGTCACAGGAGACTCCTTTTTGGGGAATGAGTGAGAAGAGTCAGCACCAGCACAGACAGTCTGTTCCTGAACACCATATCAGTTCATCGGAATCATGGAGAATCCATGCCAAAGAGATGTTTTTCTAGTTTTTCCTAGCTTGACCAGGGAAACCCTCAACACATCACACACACAAAATGCATTAAAGATTTAATGTGTCATCAGCCCAGGGTAGCTGATGACACAACCAAGTGTAACCAGCTAGTTTGTACCTTTACTATATTATTAGTGAATATTAATAAATAATAAGCAACAATTTAAATCTGTTACCATGAAAACCTGATGACAGAAAGCAGAGTTCTTTACAGCAGATGCTCTCACTCTGTGTCGGCACTGGGAAGCAACTGTTGCACCAGTGATTTTACACTAGTGATTTTGTTCCACTCTTGCATCCACGTCCATCTAATCTTACTCTTTTTCATCACCTTTTTGAGTTATATCTGCATCGTACCTTTCTGACTGTCGTGCTGGTCAGATTTTAGATCAGACACATATTTGCTGTTCAAACTAAAAACTTATCTGGTTAATATCTGGACAGTATGAACAACGTCTTTGTTAAATGGTAGGTTATTGTTTGAAAGTCTTTTTTTTTTTTGGAAAGACGCTGACAGCTACGCCCTGACAGGCATCAGACACCCCGCTGCTATGGTGAACTGGAAGATGGAGGAGTTAGAGGCTGCTGACATGAAGACATGAAAGCTCCTCACAATGCATGAGATACACACAATGCACAACACAATCCCACGTCCAGCACCCTGAGGCTGCATGTGCAGTAAGCAAAAGTATCCATCACCGCTGGTACTAACAGTTAGCGCCAGCCCCCAGCTAACAGCAGAAAGTCCGATTAAACTACTGCAGTTGATCAAAGTGCTGCACAGAAATAAAAACACGAGGGATTAAAACACAAGTAGTGAAAAATAATTTCAACAATTTTAAAATGATATTAAAAAGATTTTTAAACAAAGTATGATATATCGGGACTAAAATGGTATTGCAAATTGAAATAAAAATGGGTATCAAAAAAGTATTTAAAATCAGATAAGGAGGAGGCCTTGCTGATGTGCTGTTCATTAGGTTCCATGATTTTGGAGCCGCAACAGCAAAAGCATGATCCCCTCTGAATAGAAGCCAGGATCTACCACACCAGGCGAGATCTAAGGTGCAGGCTGTGCAAAGGAGTCCCTGAGACAATCCAGCACATAAGAGCGGGGTGTAATATGCTAGCAGGTAATGTCACAAGCAAGTGGCTGGCCTAGCTCATAGGGACATCTGTAACTAGTTTAAACTGGGAACTCAAGTTCACACACCTCCAGTGATGGTGGCGGTGGCAAAATACTGTGCTAACATCCTGTGGGACTTCCAGATACAAACAGGTGATGACGAACTGGCTGGACATTGTGGTGGTGGACAAAGAGGAGGACAGGGGACTATGGAAAAAGTTTTACTTTTACACATCATAATAAAATAAATATAAAATTACAATATACCCTTTCAAATCACAATTAAAATACATCATGAGTTGCCAAATCCTAGACTACAAATGTAATAATATGCTATAATGTGTTTCTTTGTTGTAAAGCAGCACAATGAGCGCACTTGTGTCATAAAGAACATTTCCTGATTAAACTGTTTCCTAGATGATTAAGACTGTGAGTCAGAAATGGAACAATATCGCTGTGATTTAACCCCACTAGTAACCTTTAAACAGTGGTTTCTTTCCCAGCAGACAAAAGCAGCATTGACATCATGTCAGGGTTGTTTTCCACCACTGGTTGAAGCAGAGAACAATATGTATTTTTGTCGCCTTTTTCTTCTTCCCCTTTTGTCCAAGAACCAACGTAATGAGGTTAACAAGCTACAAGCCACAGTGAAATTAGTTGTATCAGTATCACTGACAATGCAAGCACTGGGCAGGGCCAGTTATCAATACAGTATTCAAAATATTGATTAGCTCAACTTTTTTAAATGTTTAGCTATGTGTTTTTAGCATTCCACCTCATTGTTATTACTGTGAAAGCTCCAGAGATTCAAATAAACCGATAAATGTCATGGATTTTTTTTTTTTCTTAATTGATACCAATGTTTTTCCCTTTTGTTTGTTATAATATTGATCTACTTGAACGTAACTAGCAAACACACTTGGGCAAAAGAGACATGTGATGTTTTTACATTTACTGGCCATACAAAAGGGCCACAAATCGTTCAGCAAGACATGATCCTTTTGCCACTCACAGAAGATTTGGCACGCCCACACATCACGATGTCAGGGGATTTCCTTGTACACGAGTCTGTCTAAATCAGGAGGCTCTTACCTACCACTAAACTGACACAACGCATTGACAAGCCATTTGATGGTGATGGTCTGAAACAGCCCCTCGAGGTTGTAAAGTGAAGTAGTACACAGCCACTACCGCATACCGACTCCCCCGGTTTAGGTGGGGAAGGACTCTAAAATGACAACACCGACATACGCCATGTAAAGCCCAACCTGGTACTACTGCAATGGAGCCTGAGAGCTACAGGCGGGTCCTTCCTCCAAATGCCAGACTTGCATAGCATTCCTTTTACACTGTAAGCGTTCCCTTCAGTCTCTCTTCAAATTCATCTGTTGGCTCCATCTCTCTAGCTGAATCCTGGGTTTGACAGTTTTTTCTTTTTTTTCACCGCCGCTCTCCCCCCCCAGTGCAAAGTTAAAATCACCCTGTACTGTGAGATTTGCATTGGGTGCAACGGCCTCCCTGGGATCCTAAACCCAAGCATCCCTCGACTGTGCTATCGCTTTAGTAGCCAGGTACAGGAGAGACCTAGACACTTTCTCCGATAAATCCTATAATATAGGGCTCTTGTATGTCAACCAGTCAACAATGATGTTTGACTGGTCACAGTCATTTGGAGCGCATGTCTCCCCCCCGTCAATTTTCCTGTCTATCATCCCTCATATTAACCGTGTCCTCCTCTAAGAAGACTCGATCCAGGGACCCACTGTGGAGCAAACGACTGCCATTACATTACGTTTCTCAGTCATTTGGATGAGAGCTTTTTATGTCAGGAGCGACGGGCTTGAAAGGCGCTTGCAGCTTGCCAGGTTTCCCAATTAGCGCAGATCCCAACACAGTCCTTCCAGTTTAGATCAGCTTTGTTCAGCAATGTATCACGATTTTAAATAACCCATAACTGAAAAACTCATCTGCAGTTGCTCTGTTGGATACACAACAGAGCAACTGTTCGACGTAGAAGCCGAACATATGCTATGAATAAACATCATCCATCTGCAGGGCAAAACATGCCTCTCCTATGTAGTTGTTAACCTGCTCCAATATGTCTTATGACATGTCATGAATGCCTCTCGCATTAGTGTTGTCTGACAGAGGAAGTGCCTTGAGCTAACTGGCTGTTCCTTCATCAATCATGACTAAAACTCTAACGATAGCAGACATAACTAATTCCTCGTGGTGTGAGGCTTTGTAGATCAAGCGACTCCATGTGCCACTTTGCAGGAGGTGAATTGCCGTTTGATGACTCTGATACTGCTTTAGCAAAGTGACTCTATAGTGATTAAATGAACGGGTTTCTCTGTGTGCAGGATGAACGTCTCCACGTGGCATTTCCACTTTTTCAGCTTTATACTGTCAAATCAGAGGCCAGTATTTTCACGCGCACAACACACTGTGGTCTCTTTTTGTTCACAACTGTACTTGTGAAAATTCCTCTTCATGTTTTCCTTGCTTTGCTTATGTGTGGTGTTTGACGCTGCTTCGTCATTTGCTCTGCATTTGCAAGGTTGTTCTATCTCAAATATGTTCATGCTAGCACTAAAAAAAAATGGGTATACATTATTTACATTTTTAGGCAGCTCTCCTCTGGGGCATTTATAAGATGTGTGGTAGTAAAATTATCACCATCTGTTGGATGCAGCCTGATAGACGTGTCAGTGTCACAGATTGAAAACCCCCTCCTTGAAACATTCCTCCTCATTCACAGACAATATATTTTTTTTTACTTTACGTCTTTTGCATGATAGAAGAGGGAAAAGGATGTTTAATATTTAGTTATAGATTATTGTAGAGAACAAAACCATAAACCGAGTTCAAAAAACAGAAGAAAAAGATGAGCCGAGCAGAAGGTGGGAAATAACCTTTTTTTCCGCCCAGAAAAAGGGGGAAGGGTGAGATTCACAGGGGAGGAAAATGTCGGACTTTTTTTTTAATCAAGTTGAAAGGGGAGACTTCACAGAGCATGCTGAAGGCATCTGTTGACACAAGAACTCTTTGGGTTCCTTTTAGAAGGTCCTTTCATCTGTAATTTGCACTAATTAGTCTAATAAGCTTGAGTGTATTCGATCATAATGGAAATGCACTTGTAATTGTATATTCAGTTGAAATAATCTCATAAACGGAGGATCTATAACTGGCCACATCTCCAAAGGTTGTAATCTAATAAAGCTAATGACAATTTGGAATGAAAAGCTTCTTTGGGTTTGGTCCCACTCATTGGTTTTTATTTCAGTGGCTCCTCACAACCATCGTTTTGTCTATTTTAACTAACGGATTTTGACAAAAAAGGTTTTCACTGCACGTCTCTGCGGCAGGTGGAAGGTTGTGTGACACCTCTGGGAAACATGGCTCTCTTTGAGCAGGCTCCTCCTGTGTGCTGTCACACGACTGCATGTCTGCTGGGCTCACTGCACTTTGTCACTTTGTCACCAGTTTTGAATAGCAAAGTATTACTACTGCTACGGAAACAGTCAAATATGGAAGAAACACTTTGGGTTGCTTTCTGTTGATTTTAATAGCTGCCTTTTTCCTGGGTTCTCATTTCTATTAACTTATTCAATCCTGAAGCCACATAGACCAAAAACATCCTGGTGTGGTGATCAGGTGACAGTCAAGAGTCACCAGTATGACTCACTGCTAAAGTAATAAATTAAATAAAATCATAAATGTAAATTTATTTGCTTATTTTTGAATAAGGAATCCATCTTAAAATGGCACCCAACCTAAGTTATGTAACAACACAGCTCTTGGATAAGCAGGAGTGCTAATTAAAGAACATTATATATGTCTGTAAACTGGTATATGAAATAACCCCCATAAGTTCCACTTAAGGGGAAACGGGCCTGGGCTCCTAGGAGTTACCAGTGATCAATATGATTTGCCATAGATTAGTGTAGATTCATTGGCTTCCTCATCACCCTTGACCTCTTGAGGTTGGCATCCTCACTTTCAGCTAAATTTTGGAAGAACTCTTTGTGTTTTTGGGTCACGTTGAGATGGATCCTAACAGCAGTAATTGGATACCTGAACTGATTCTTCCAGCACCATAGAAGGCTGCCCCCATTATCTGCCTCCATGGTGAAGTAATACGCTACTGTCCAGGCCGCCCTCATCATCATTACCCATGCTGTGGATGCCCGGTGATGGAGAGGGAGCAGGCGGACAGGACATACATCATATCTGGACTCATCAGTCTTACCGTTCCAGCCGAGACACCAAACTGTGCTCCCTCGCACGAGCACTGGTAGGCATAGAGATGAGGAGAAATGAAAGCAGCCGTTTGTATTCATGCACTGCTCCCATATATCGTTAAACAATACATCATCACCCTGGCCTTCTATGGCCACATCTGCTCTCACATGATAAAGCCATCTATCAGCATCCTTCGATGAATGTTTCATTTTACTCCTTTCGATTGCGTTCCCTCTGCTGCAATGCACATCTCCTTCACCAGGCATGTGAAATCTGCAGTACCATTTATCAGACATGTACTTAGACCTACCGACTCCAACGCTTGCATGGCAGCTAATCCAGCCCAAATGCTGCACGGGTGCAGGTGATGTTCTGGGTGCTCTCCATCAAACAAGGATTCACTGTACGCCTCACTTGAAAGCACCTGATTTCAGTCATCTTAATTTCAGCCCCTTCTGTTCCCCTCATGCTGAACCCTTTTACATTCCTCCAGTGTTCCACTGGAACGGGATGAAGCATTTTTTCCACGTTGCATGAGCGACTCGTTTTACAACAAGGGGCTGATAAATGGATCCCAAGTGAGCAATCCATTACCATCTACTATAGCTCAGAGGCTGATGAGGAGGTGGGAGCACTAATTTGTGGCAGCGTGTTTATGTAGTTTTCTACATGTGACGCTATTTGGGACAACAGACCGCGACAAATGGTCAGCTGATTATATTTCAGATCCTTTAGTGATTCAAGGTGTAGGTTTACTTAAAGTCCACTTCTGTTCACAGACACACAAAAAACAGCCGCAAGCATACTCTCTGTCATGAAGTTAATAATCAATATTTAGACTAATGTTCAGGTTGTAGAAGCTTCCGCCCTTTTTCAGTGACATGAAAAAAACATCCACCACTAAAGTTCCCCTTCAGACACAAGTTAAACTCTTAAAAACTAATTTCCTTGAGGGAAATATAACTTTTATTATTTTTTAAGTTTATTTTTTATTGTGTATGTACTGTACATATCCTCTTGAAATGTCATTTACACACTTGCTTCATTTGGTATGCAGGGATCCATTTAATCCATCTTTCCCTCTGACCCTTTATGAATTAGAATTAGAAAGTTAGTTAATGTGTGAATTTCTCATTGATTGATTGATTCTTTTCATGCATGTTGGTTGGAGATACATAGATCCTTAGCAGGAACCGACTGTATTTCTCATACAAAACATTAGGGCATAACAGACATGGAGTGTAAAGAGGTGAGGTTTTTACATTTGAAACCGCATATTTTCTGCTTTCTCTAACTGATTACTCTGAACCTTCACCTCCATCCCTGCAGCTGTTTCAGTCCTCTTATAGTTTGTACAGCAAGTGAAAAGCAGCATTCAGACTAAATGATGAATGTCAGAGTGATAGAGTCCACTTCTCATATCTTCACTGAATGCTTAACTTCGCACTTCACTTTCATAACAACTTCCATCTAATCTGATTCCCCTGAGGTTTGCAAAGGGTGTTTATTTTTAAAACATTTTTTTTTAAATGTAATGGACTTTGCAGTGGAGCTGGTCGTTGTGCCCACAGGGAGCAGTCTGTGTCAGGAGGGCAGCCCAAAGCCAGGTTAAGCCAAGCTAAGCTAGCAGTATGGATCTCCATCAGAGTGGGGTGATGAAATCAGGCAGGGATCAGGAGGTCATCTCCCCTGGCATGGTTGCCTATTGAAGAAGAACTCTTTGGCAACTGACCAAGTGTGGTAGATGTTGGCCTGAAATTGAACAGACTAGATCAGGCAGGAGTGTTTCCCCGCCTTCTGCCCTATTGGCTCTGTGCTCAATGTTCAGCCAGCGGTGCCACCATCGAGGCCCGGCTTTACCAGTGCAAAAGAGCCTGCCCGCTTCTTCACCCGAGTAGTTGTAGCTCTCTGACTCCTCTGGAGGTGAGAAGAAAGACTGTGTGTCCTGACCTTGGCTCTGATTCTAACCGCTTATTAAATTCACCACGGACTTACGCTCTTCCCTCTTCAACCCATTGATTTAGATGTATTACAGGTATTGTATTCAGGACAATTGTGGGGGATTTGTCCTATAAATCTAAAATATTGTACTTCCATTGCCAGTCATGTTTTATTCATAAGATTCTTTTTTCACAGCACAGACTGCATTTCATGGTTGCTGGTCTACATCTTCAGCAGTCCCCAATAAGTTAATTTTGGAAGTACAAACACTAATTATCCCTCTGTTAATGTACTCATATTATGGACAGACATGTTTACAAGAGATCTGCAGAAGATGAATGTTTTCAGCAGAGTGCTATAACTGCAGTCCATAAAACTGTAAAAGAAAAAACACTGCCTTCATGTTTACGTGGAAAGAATTGAAATGGACTCAGGGACCGACCCTTCGCATTGCAAGAGGGCAACACACCCCTGTTGAGTTTGTCGATGTAATATTGTCCTGTCAGCAGCATCATTATGACAGTCTCCCATGGGCAGAGTTTAAACCTAAATCATGTGCACTCATAAATACTTTATAGTTCAGGCAAAAACATCAATATCATCTATAAAGTGTCACGAGAATCCTCTTTCATCGCTGACCGAGCAGCTTAGATGTAGGAGATTGAGTCCTTGGTCTGGGAGGGCGGCAGCAGAACAACATAAATCACTTCAAAAATATTTAACTGACTCTGTTTTGATTACTATAAGATAAAAAAAAAA
>BJFM01001995.1:283793-299216 GCA_016586285.1 Arothron firmamentum | reverse complement strand
GTGTGTGTGTGTGTGTGTGTGTACTTGATCTTCCAGGTGAATTTGAGTTTAAAACATGTGACACACGTTTTTCAAACAATAGGTTAAAGCAATTATAGATCATTTATATATATTGTCTTTAAGACTTAAGTGGAGGAAATAGAAAACGCCTGTATAAGTTCTGTCAGTCCCCAGTGTCAGACAGGCAAACTGGTTGTTATCAACCACAACGTATGGAGCTACATCAGTTCATGCAGCATCGCTGCACGTTGCAGATGTCAGGATCACCTTCACTTAAAATTCAAATTTTAGACAACCTCAGTTGCAGAAACAGCTTCACAGACTCAACAAAACCTGGCAGTGCAGAAGTAAAATGACACAAATATGTGGACAAAAGGAGGTGTTAAAAATAAATGAGAAGACCCTGAACATGTATTCATGTATTATACATTTAAAGTATAACAATAAAGCAGCTGAAGCTAAACCGAGGAACGTTCCACTTTTGAAATTGTATCATTGAAAGGTTTTTTGAGTATAAGAGGCTATAAAAGAACTCTGAATGTATCCTCTCCAGCTAGTGTCAGCTTCTATTAATTAACCTTTGTTCAGTTTGGGAGCAGCACAAAGATTCCAGCGTCTAACGAGGAGCCTTTCCTCTGGCTGATGGTTTCAATTTCAACCATGACAGCCTTAGATAAGATAATCAGATATGTGTCTCAGCACCCTCACACCTCTCTCTTCCTGACTTCGGTCTGACTGACAGTCTGTTCTTGGTTGATTTTTTTTTTTTTTTTTTTTTTTTTTTGTTAAGGCTGACCTGAGCAATGCTGCACATCATTAAAATTATCTTTGGGTGACCCGCAGTCATTCTGATTCATCATCACTTGGACATTGCATTATCAGAGCTGCCTGGAGATCAGCGATCTCCTGCGGCCTCATCATGAGCAGCAGCATGTAGAACAACCTGTGCGTTTGCTGAAATTCATCAATGGCCAAGGCAGCCAGGGGTGTGGAGTTTGGGACTTGGCGTTGTCCCACGCACCAGTGTGGCCACACTAATCATCCCTGCTCGCCTCTTACTTTGAGTGACAGAGGTAGAGCGTTCGACTAATGCCACGGCTTGTCGAGGATGCTGCTTTCTCTGCTGCTGGTGTCCCTTTATCAGCAGGGACAGCCAGGTTGTGTTGTCATTGTTGATGCCGGTATGGCTGCTGATGGGCTCCGCAGGGCTTTGCTTCTCTCTGTCTTCTGCTTGTCTTTGTTTATCGTGGGATAACAGGCATGACCTTGCAAATTAGCTGTTGGTGAGAATTGGCACGGGTCCACTGTCTATAAGCCCACCAGGACCATGTGGCTGAGACTGTGTCTGTCAGGCCAAGCAGATGAGTCTGAGCTCCACCAGACAAAGGCTGACATGAGAAGTAAGGAGACCTCAGGACTGTAAGAGGAAGTACTGTTTTTTTTCTCTTGCAGAAGTACGTCTTGCACATTTTTGACTGACGCTGCCTGTTCAGCTTACTTTTTTTCCTTCATAAAACCTGTCAAAACAGCAAGATCAAGGTTATTGACAGCAAATCTAAATGTAGGTGTACCCCTCCGCCTAGGCTTCTTTAGCAAATCTCTCAAAATATGCATTATATTCAAAAAATTCTTATTTTCTGTTGTAAAATATGACTCTGCTTCACAGCCTTTAATGTTGTTTGTAACCTGTCCACATGGACGTGTTTCTAAAAAGAATGTCCGTTTTTGCGTGCTCAGCACAGTACCAACCGAATTTAGAAGCAAATATCAGATCTTAGTCTTCCAAGGAAAGTTCAAATCCATTAGCCTGGTTTAGGTTAGGTCTAGGTCATAAGGAAAGTCAGTCGCTGACAAAGGAGGTAAAGCTCCACGTGCATCCATGGGGCAGAGTTAGACTGAGACACAGATGGAGAAGCACATCCAAATCACTTTTAATAAAACAAAGAAAAATCAAAAGATTTGTGAAACGTGTGTTTTGAAGGGATTAATCATTGGCTGGATTTCAAGTTGAAGCTGTTTATCTTCTGCTTCTCTAATCCAGTGTAAAACACAGGGCTGCATGATCAGAACAGCATTAACACAGGTAACAGGATCATGGGACACACGTTTTTCAAACAACAGGTTAAAGCATCGTCCAACAGACCTGCATCCATGTGTAGCTTTGGTGCATATTTCTGTCCAAACGATCTTCATCAGTTTATTAGCGCGGAAAAAGAAAGGCAGAAAAATGCTGAAACAACAGCTAACAATACAGGGCACAACAAAAATAAACAAAAATAACATGCAGCATCTCCTCTGAAGTCAGAACTGGGCTGAAGAGCGACTGAGGCGGAAAGAAGAGTGTTTTTTTGTAACAAGTTGTTCTCAGTGTGGTATGTTTATTAGATTAAACTTGGATCATATTTGTGATGATGCGACTACACGAGCACGGGAGACTGTGCAGCAGAAATGGTCGGATTTCACGTCACATCAATTATACCTGAGCACTGTTGTGGAAACGCTGCCTCCAACGACGCTTCTGTCAATCAATTCCAGATGAAACAAGTTCCTCAGTCTGGCCTATTTATAAGTTAAATATTATTTATTTCCACTTGAAAAGCTTTCTGCCTCTTTAAAAAAAAACAAAAAACTTGAGTTACAAATAAGTGTGTCTGTAAAATGTTTTCAAAAAAAAAAAAAATAGACAAAAAATCAAGATGTACTCAAACATAATTAGACAAATATCAGACTCTATCAGAGTCTTTCATCCATGGAAAATTCCTAAATAGTGTGTGTGTGTGTGTGTGTGTGTGTGTGTGTGTGTGTGTGTGTGTGTGTGTGTGTGTGTGTGTGTGTGTGTGTGTGTGTGTGTGTCTGCATTCATCAGAAAAATAAACAATCCATCCAGTCGAGCCTTGGTTTACCCACCTTTACCCACCATGAACTAAAGTACCCTGATGAGGCAGCTGTTAAACTTAAACCAGCGAGGCAGAAATAAATCCGTCTTTCAGGGGATTTCCGATGCACTGTTCCACAGACTTGAAAATTACATAAAATTCCGAGTGGAGGAGTCAAAAATCATGAATATGCATTAAAAGTGTCGCGTTAGGGCTGCTGGAGCTGTGATCTGCTATTTTAACGCGCTGTTACAAGCGTGTCTGGGATGACTTTTAAATTGAAAGTTGACGTGCAGCATCCAGAAACACGTCAGTAGAAACACACACAGAAGGTTTATGCCAGAATTCATTATGTTAACTCAGTTTGAAGTTAGATTTGGTTTATTATAAGAAAATGCTTAAAAGCTGCTCTTTGGAAAATTAATTTCTTTAGCTATCACAGAGAAACATTCACTTTTAACACTCAATAAGAACAACAAAGCAGCTGACCCACCTATCCCCCAAGTGTCAGCTAAGAATAATTAAATCAACATGAAAACATTGAAATTCAGACTCAGACTGCAGAATAAGACCAGAATGTTGCAAAAGTCTGCACTGATGTTCGACTGTGTTCCAGCGCGTTGGAGACGCTGACGATGGTCTTGAAACTGAAACCGTTTTAGACCCACGGCGTGCAGTCCACATGCATTCAGGACTTCGTAATTTGGAGACTTCCATTTTGACAGAGTTTACAAGCTCTTCCTAATTTGGAATGAAAGGGTTTCATGAATGCTGTGGTGCTGAGGGGAGTGAGATGCTCTGGCCTCACAGCTGTTTTAGCTCTTTGTCCATCTGCATAATTAAGGCTGATAATTGGACCATGAGTGGATGACTGGTGAAAATTAAGTGAAAATGTCCTTGTTTTTTTGTACTATAGGCTATATATAGTACTGTAACACCCACACAACCATTAATTCGTCTGTAAGTCATCAATATCAGAGGAGAAATCAACAGAAAAGGTTTGAGTTTTTGAAAACCAGAGAGGTTTTTTAAAAACCAGTTTACGCTGCAAGAAAGGTGTTTCTTAATGGGCCTTTTCCACCCTGAGGGGAAAAGGGGATATGCCTTCGCTTTAGTACACACACACACGCACACACACACACACACACACACACACACACACACACACACACACACACACACACATCTTTGTAATTCTATCTTTGTGAGGACCTTCAATGACGTAGTGTATTACCCAGTCCCTTACCCTAACCCCTCATTTCCCAAAAATGTCCTCGCTTTGCAAGTAGAATGCGTGTTTTGATGTAGTAAGTACAAGAACACACACACACACACACACACACACACACACACACACACCCTAAAGAAGTTATTAATAAAATCTGTTTTCCTCAACAAATGGCCCCGATGCAGCTGTGCTCACTTCTGAATTCTGAAGGTGTCCATAGTAAAACTCATTTCCTCCCTAAACACCGTCGTTCAGGTGCATGGGAAATCGTTCCTGCCAGCAAAGCTTTTAAGTCTCCAGATCTCATTGTACTTTCAGCTCGTCTGTGAATCATGCAGCCAGCAGCATATTTATTCCTGCTGCATCACAGGCAGTCCGATTTGTCAAGGGATTTGGAAAAGACAAGAGGAGTGGATACCGTTATCTGAATAAGAAACCAAAAGATTAATTTATGTTCTTCTGCCAATGGGGGACAGGAAGGTGTTGTGTCTGTACTGCCTACTGTAGATAATGGCACTTACTGTACTTTTACAAGCCCCCCCATGTAAATCAGCAGAGCGGTGACTGAATTGATTCTATAATTTCAAGTGCTAAAATAGCTTTCCAAACATGCTTTATTTGTTGCTTTAATTTGTCAAAGGAAAGAGGCAAAATACAGAATAGGAAATTGTAGCAGTACAATAACCATTTAAAGCTAGTTTGTCATACCAGGAACAATTTCCCTGCCGAGAATGAGTTGAATCTCTGTTGGCTGATTTGTTGCCTGAGGTAATAAAATTAGATTTGTGAGCAACAGAGCAATCAGCAAGGCTATTAAGTAAAGCAGTAAGGAGGATATGTGAATTCTGAGATCAGCTCCAAAAGGGTGGAGGAAACACTGAGGAAGACAAATGATAGAATAGACTGATGGACTCTTAAAGGCCTAATCAACAATCCAGAATTTATATTTGAGCTTTGTTGAGCAAACATCTTCGTGTGAATAACTGGTAATGCAAATACAGCAGATAACGTCAAAAAACATCATGAATGTAGATAGGTGTGTCCTTATCTTTACTATATGTAGTATTTCTATGATAAACATATGCAACAACTAACGACTGAAAGTGTTAAACATATTCTCCATATATCATAGTAAGTACCAAATGTCAGCTTTTAAAATGTTTAGCAGGTTTGAGTTCATCATTTTCAATGATGATATCATGCCAAACATTCAAATTAGCGTCACATATTTGTCAGGTTATAAAATGAGGGGAACAGGACAACAACACGCTGGTTCTGTAGCCTCAGTGCTGCTTTACCTGGGCCAAGATTTTAGGCTTTTGTGAGCCAGCCTGAGCTCTTTAACATTCACAAACGCTGAAAAGACTTCTTCTCTTTCTACAACATGAGAACAAAGATTAAAGTGACCCTCAAAGGTCAGTTTAAGGACAGTTTAATTGGTCTGGATTTGATTTTTTTATACAATTTTTACAAAATTGTTGCAAATAGCAGCGTTCTTGGTTCGCTTGTATCACATTAGCATTAGCAACAAAAAAGTATTTTTTTTCCTTTCTACTGGGTGAATATATGACCAGTTTTGTTGTATTTGCATTGTAAAATATCAGTTTGTGCATTTTTCATCATTCTTTAGATCGGCACGGGACAGTGAGGACGAGGACGATGAAGACAAACGAGGACGAAGCTGCACGCTGCTGTACCAGCACGCCATGATCAGGGTCCTGACTCACTTCATCGCAGAGCCGGCTGATCCTCGAAGCCCGACCAGCTTTATGCTGGGCTCTGATTGGCAGGTTGACATTACAGACATGGTGTGGGACTTCCTGAAGGTAGAAGACCCACAAATTGCACAGCTACTAGACAAGAAGGTCCTGGTTGGACAAGGCACTGGAATGACCACCATCCAGGTATGGTTAAGCTTCTTTGTTTACCTGCAGATTTCTTCTAAGTCTTTTTATAGTAGCTGGAGCTTTTAGTAGTTGCTGTAGAGGCTGCCTTCAGGCCCAGCTGATAGCTGGGCCACTCATCTACACCTCAGCTGCCTCAGCAGCACCACATTTCTGCCAACAAGCGTGTCCTCACCCCCAGAGCCTGCTCCACGTCCATCCAGGTCATTTGGAAGGAATGTCTCAGCTCAGCTCCTCGCACGAGCGGCAGCCTTCCGCCCCGTGGTTTGACTTGGGATGCAGAGGAGGCGGGCTACATACGGGATTCATCATAAATATTGTTTGACTTGCTACTTCGCTTGTGAGGCAAAAATGTTCTTTTCCTCTGGATTACCAGCATTAATCAAAGGGAATGGCTTCTTACCTACAGCAGGCTGGGTGGCAGCCAAGCTGAGTCCTTGCTTGATGTGCCTTGCCTGAGTAAAGAGATAAAATAAAAAAGTAGTTTCCGTGTAACAGTTTGCATATTGCGCAGAGGCTCGTGGGCCTTTCATGTTAGATGAAACACTTGGAAAGACATTTTCCTAAATCACCTATAACTTGCAGTAATCTTCTTTTTTCATACCGGCGACACTTCCACCGCTAGCAGCTTGTTGATGGGATGCAGCCAGGACTTACTTGTCAATCAAACACTGTGACCAGCCTCTCCTGTGGATATTCTCTTGATGAAGTTTCTCTAGGTACTTTTTCACAGTTTCGCCGGCGGTTGCTGTTGTCGCTGCTGATTTCTCCTGGGACTGAACCGGCAGGAAATGAAAAAGTTTCCATTAACAGACCTATACAATAGGTTGCGTCGCTGTCATGGAGAAGCACAGCCGTAATTGTTCTAACCAACATGTCACAAGTTATTGCCTGCCAAGCACATTTGTTGGAGGGGATATTGAGATCCCTCAGTGTTTTCATCCGCCTTGCTTTTTCTTTTCTGCTCTGACCCGCAGGTGCTGTCTCCTTTGTCAGACTCAATCCTGGCAGAGAAGACCATCACAGTGGTGGATGAAAAGGTGACCATCACAGAGTTGGGGGTGCAGCTGGTTAGCGGACTGTCAATGAGCCTGCAGCTCAGCCCGGGTAGCAACAGGGCCATCCTGGCGACTGCGACCACGCAGGAGGTCCTGCAGAGTCCCAAACAGGTCAGGACACAATCGCTGACACCTCACCCAGGATAGGGAGCGCATTATAGTACAAATGTAAATGTATTTCATTGAGCGTAATAGAAAAATACAAATAAAATCCATGCTGAGATGCACAATAAGTTTAAAGTAAGAGAAAATGAATACACTCAAGATACCAAGAGAATTATAATTTGCTATTTCTACTGTTAATTCCACCTTTTAATCTCTCTTGGCTTAATAACATTTGACAGGCGTATTCAGTAAAAGCCAAAATGATGCTTCTGCAGTTTCCCAAATTCAAGAATTTGCTGCCAGATTTCACGTCACAGTAAAAGCATCCCTGAATGAGCGATTTTACAGCCAAAGACATTCAGGAGCGTGCATGCGCTAATGTGCGCGAGTCTGTTTGTCACACGCCATCTCTAACAGTCTTAACCACAAGTCTCCAGAGCCTCACTGTGACAGAATGTGTTTCTTATGGAAAGGAAAGCTTAATCCAAGAACATGTAAAATCAAGGCTAAAAGCAAACGGGTGACTCACGGGCCCCATCGGCTTCTGCCGGGCTCTTCCATGGCTACAGCGCTGTGACCTCTTTGATCTGTCCATCAACACTTCCCACGCGCCCTTTCTGAACTGCCCCTTTTCTTGCCTTCCTGTCCAGACAGTCAGAAGGCGGCGTATCTGCCCTATCTCCACGTGCACTCTGACAATAAGGCAGCACTGTCCTCTAAGTCTAAGCCAGGATCAGTAATTAGGGAGTGCTGTCACCCCACAGTGGGTATCTGCTTGCCTTTGGGGATTTATCCTTATACATTATTAAAAGCCAAATTGTGTGGTATTGAAGCTGGGGATGCCTCTAAGATGCTTTTGTCTGGCAATTTTTAACCCATACTCTCTGTATAATGTTTCCGTTTGATCTTGACTGCCGATCTTTGAATCTGTGTCCCTCCGGTTTAGAGGAAATAGCCACTGAAATAGCCTGACCACGTCACGCAGAGGCCACTGCAGATGCTGCGAAAGGTTCCACTGCAAAGTAACAAGCATCAGTTGGAATGAATAACTAGAAGTGCTGTGTTTCCTACGAACAGTTTGTTTAATTATTTATCTCAGAGGAAATTTTAATTGATCAATGATGAACGCTCGGCTGTGTCTGGATCTCGTGTCTTGCTGTTGGCGTTTGTTTTCCATTTTGGGTGCATTTTAAAGCCACTTCAGCTGAAAAAAATGCCCAACTACCTGCCGAGGTTGTTAGCAGATAGTGGCTGACAGCAAATCACAACAACGATTTCCTAAATGATCTAAGATATGCCAGTGTCATTAACACAGTAGTTTTCCGTGCTTCAATGTTATGGCTACAGATCCATCATGACAGCACATGTGAGGCTGCATTTTTAATTTGACGAGCTGTACACGGCCTCGAGAGCGAGAGCTGATTCATATTTTATGACACTGAGATTCGTCATTGGTGCTTTCTGTCATGTCTCTTTATTAATGTGAACGATCCGACCCAAACACCGAATCCATCGTCTTCTTTTTCGTGTCCCTCTGCTTTGAATGCTGTTGTATTGCCCTGTTCTCTCTTCAGCTTTACGATTTATACGCCTGAAATTTGGATGATTGTTATTAATTTGTGTTTTAAGTTTAACTCCTCTGTGTTGCACGTGCTATGTTGGTGTTTCACTGTTTCTCGGTGTATTTGTCATCCTTTGATTAGCCCAGATGGTTTCATAAATTAGTGCATCCCCTTCTTCTCCTTCTTTACCTGGCTGTCCATCAGCAGGAGGTTCCCCCTATATGAGCCTGGTCCTGCTCAAGTCTTCTCCCTATTAAAAGGGTTGTTTTTCCTGCCACTGTGGCTTGCTCGAGGGTCAGGTTCTGGGTCTTGATCGAAACAGAAGATTGATAAATAAAGTTGGATTGAAATAAACTGAATTGCTACTGTATGTCTCCCCTTTGACCCAAAATGCATTTTCCTTTTCATGATAATTTTAAAATATCCTTTTTCCATGATGTGTGTTTCCACAGGAGGCCTTGATCAGTGCCTGGCTGCAGTTCAGCGACGGCTCTGTGGCCCCTCTGGACCTGTACAATCCGGATTTTTTTGTGCTGACGGCCACTTCGCTGGATGAAGAAGTTGTGACAGTGCAGCAGCACCCGTCATGGAAGTGGCCTGTAATTGTGACAGAGGCGGAGGGCCAAGGCCTGCTGCTCAGGGTGGAGATGACTGTCTGCGAGCTTTGCCAGAAGTTCAAGCGCCGAAGCGTCCTGGCGGCAGGGAACTGCCACGTCAGGGTGAAATTTGGCCAGAGTGACAACTCAAGAGGAGGGGGCATCGACTACTACAGCCCAGATGGAGATGATCTGGAGAGCAGAGACAGGCAGGAAAGGACCAGCCTCAATACCCATTACTTTGGCAGCTCCATCTCTGGCATGGAGGACGGAGTGTTGAGGAGAGCAACCACCACTAAAAGCGCAATCATGCGGAGACCTAATGGGGACAAACTCTCCGACGGTGGCCGACAAAACGTGCCAATTGATTTTGCTGACTTACCTGCGCAAGTGGATCTCCCCCGCAGCAGGAACGTGGATGATGACCTCGTTCAGACGGCTCGGGGGCTGACAGACCTGGAGATAGGTATGTATGCCCTGCTGGGAGTCTTCTGCCTCGCCATTCTCGTATTTCTTATCAACTGCATCTCCTACACCCTGAAGTACCGCCACAAAGAGCTCTCCATCGAGGGCCAGGAGAACATAAACCATGCGCACGACTGGGTGTGGCTGGGCAATGATGCAGATCTGATTGAGAGCCAGATCAGCCTGTCACCCCAGCAGGGGGAGCAGACCTCTGTGATGGACTCAAGCAGTGGGCTGGAGGAGGGCAGCCACCTGCTGAACGGAGGCTCCGCCCAGAAGAACGTGCAGGGCCAAGTGCACCGAGCAGCTGACGCAGGGTCTTCGGGCAAGGACGGCAAAGGGGACTCCCCCACCACCAAGCGGAAGCGAGTCAAGTTCACTACGTTCACCACCATCCCGTCAGACAGTACTTTCCCCACTGTGAACACACTGACTGGAAGCCACAGCCACGACATCAAGTGGGTGTGCAGAGACATGGAGCTCGGAGACTCCAAGGAGTTGCGCAACTACATGGAAAGGTTAAATGACAATGCTTTAAAGGAGATGGCATAATGTACCACGTGCTCTTCTGGCAAACTCACCCTTTTGCCTTTCAGAGGAGAGTAGGACCTCTAGTAGGTGAACCTTCAAACCCCATCCCAAAACTGCCAAAGGGTCATTACATTCAAGAAGACTGTCTTGAATTCAGTCAATCGTTGCCACATAATCACACCAGAATGCCCATGTGGATCTGCTCGCTCTTTATCTAACGACTGACCTTAATATCCACTTTCTTACTACAGGGTTTAAAAGGTAGTCACGATCCAAGAACAGGCCTCCAGAAACGACGGCCCATAACGTGCAGATAACTGGTAGATTTAAAATAACACGAGTAGGTAGATGTTATGAATGTGTGAATAGTGGTTTTGGAAGTTTTGTAACTCTTAAAATATTATTTTCCTTTAGCGGATCGTTATTCTCCAAAGCAGAAGGTATTTTCTGCATGTGGCTGGAGGAAAAAGAGAGAGGGACGGAGACACAAGGCACCGGTTCATCCTCACAAGGGCATATTTTTGCATACTGACAACAGGGACATGCAAACTGACAACGTGTCAAGATGACGAACGTGTCCTTGCTGATATTTACAAGTGTACATCTAAACAGGTCAAAAAGAGAATGAGTTCAAATGTGTGCTTGTTTGAAGATTTCAAAGAACTTTGGATTTAACTAAACGGCCCTTTGACTCGAGAGAGAGAAAAAAAAAAGCAACTTTAAATTTTCTTAAATGTTGTGTAAATACTGAGAAACTTTAGTATGGACTTTTAATTTAGCCCTGCATTAAGTATTCACTGTTTCCTTCCAGTATATGACTGAACTTTGTTGTGTATTTCCTCAGTGACTTGTGTTCTCATGCATTCGGTTTAAGTGATTGATTTAGAAATGCTCACACATCTCTTCCTGTTTTCATTTTAAGTCCTTAAAAACAGCTTGGGAACGCCACTATAACTTTGGTCAACCCTTACCTTTCATGTGATGGACTGTTTCTTAAAAACTTTAATAATTTGCTCATTTCCTGGCTTTGGAGTTTTTGGGGTAAATAGTTTGCAGCTGTAGATTGGAAACATGCATCATTTAAGTAATCAAGAAAACTGATGAAAGAGGAAAAAACATAAAATAGATTTATCAATGGTCCTGGAGTTGGAGTTGAATTCAGAGGTCGATTACACATTTTTAGATACGTTATCTTGAAAACACAGCAGCATATTATTACAAGAAGACAAATATCAATTAACCTTGATTTGAATATTTATTTAAATCCCAATTTTTTTTAATCCTCTTCTCTGTTGACATTTTCTTTCTCTTTCTTTTACCCAAACTGTCTTCTTCTGCCTCATGTCCCTAAAAGGGACTGCAAACCTGCACCCGTGCATCATTCTCCAAACCCAGATAGTAGAGCTGTCATGTATGTACTGAACAGTCCACAAAACATTGTACTGTTGCTCTGTATATTATATTTTCATAACATTAAAAAAAAAAAAAAAAAGATACACAACAATGTCAAAAAGGCATCACTGTGAGCTCACTCATTTGTCATGAGGAAACAATATTCTGGCCCTGACAGCAGACGATCCGAATGGACTTTAAAATTAAAAGGCTGGCCAACATGGAAATGTGACATTTGGTGGCAGCGCTGCTCTGTTGAAAGTTTTGTGAGCTTTGAAGAAAATGCCAATTTAAACCTCGTTAACCCCGCTCCCAGTGAGTCCAAGAAAAGCATACCAATGGCAAACTGGGAACAAATGAGTTCTTGTGACGGAAAGGGAATGTTTTGCTTTTGGGAATGGATCTTTTATTTTTCATATAATTGCACAAATAATAATCATCCCGGAAAACTTGGCCAACAAAGGCAGTCGGCTGAAAAATTGCATTTTGTCATTATCATCGCAGTGGTTCTGACTGATGCTGCTGCATTTCTTTGTCTGGCATTAGCGAAAACGTCCACATTGTGTTGTGTGGATCAGACTGTTAATCAGTAGAACTGGAAGAGGAGACGTAAGAAGGTTCAACAAACAGTGGCGGCTACTCGCAGAGGCATTAAGAATCAGCTTCTCACTTGTTTCTGTTTCCACTTTTCGGGCGCTGCTGTGGCTGAAAATCCCTAAATAAACCCATAAAATTAGATAGATTAAAAACAGCTTTTATGATAAATAAATTCAGTAATTCAGCAGGTTTTTTTTTTTTCGCTCTCTTTTTGCAAGTTGATACCATTTTTAACAAAATCTTCCAACCAGCAGCAGTTTTTAAATTAGTGCTGCATTGCTTATTTATTTAATATATTTTACTAATTCCTGCATCATAACAGAATACTTGTATATGTTTAAAGATGAACTACAGTCAAAAATTGAAGCTTAAATATTAACTTGAGGGAGCCTCAAGGTGAAACGAAAACAAAGTTTGCTTGTTATTTCACCCTGATGTATGTTTGTTGATGAGACTTTATTCATTCTGGTTAATTCTGGTCCGTCCGCTTCCGGTTGGACAGACGCTGTTCTTACTTTCACAGCATAGCCACAGCCAGGCCTGGAGACCAGGTGAGCAGGTGGCTGCAGGGAACAGTGGCTCAGACCACAGTGGGTTGTTAAGCTATAATTTTAAACAATGTGACGCATCCTAACCTTTAAAATCTCTGCAGCGCGCCACAGTAAAAGGACACACGTGTGTCCAGGTACGTGTTGGATTCCTCCTTTTTGTTCATAAAGCTGCAAAAAGATGCACTTTGGAAGATCTGTGCCTTCCCCCCAACCTCGCTCAGAAATCTTGAGCAGGGGGAGTGAACTGTCCTCATCTTCCACGTGCACATTTGTTTCTGCCGTGGCCTGATTTCATCATTCCTACAGGCTCCTCTGTGAATTTGCTGGCTGTGTTTCTGTGGGGGGATTGTAAAAGGGGTCGTATGCAGAGTGCATGCTGGGACCCTGGCTGCTGGGGGCGGCTGGCCTGGGTCTATGAGGGATTTAACTGCCAGCCATGATTGATGGAGGCTCTTCTGTAATTAAAACTATACTGCATCACTACTCAGTAGCATCAGTGGATTCAACCTCTGAGGCAGCCGGAAGCAGCGTAGCCCACCGGAGCCCCTCCGCCTCCACCACCAGGTCTCCTCGTGTTTGCTGGGCTCGAGCCGATAAGAAGATACGGTATATATTAATTGTATTTACTGGAACAGGGTAACATAAAGCTCGGGTTTTGTTGAATTTTACATCTTAAGTTCCCGAACAGAAATAAAGGCTCCTTCCCCGGGCATCCATCTTAAATTGACTTTTAATTAAATTGATGATGTGAGACAAGCAAACACTAGCTAATGGTTGGCTTTGCTCCCCGAGGACCTGAGCGTCAGGTCTGCATCCGTAATGTACAAATGATTACTCTGCTTTGTTTATTTTTGATTAATTTTCAGTTGACTGCGGGTTTTACAGCCATGAACAAACAGCCAACAAGGTCAGCTTGAGATTCTGGACTAACCAAGTTCTTCCAGACGGCGCTGCAGGAAAGCAAAGACAGGTTTTCACACAGGTTTTATTGGCTAACATTTAGCCTCTGCTGCCGCTCAGGCCATCCTTCTCTAATGATTAGTAATGACTTGCTGTTCCAGAAAAGAAAGAGAGAAAGAAAGACAGCCACACTGTGTAAATGTGCTTTCTTAATACTGAAAAGCTGTCTTTACCTTCTCAGTAAGGGCTGCTCTGCGTGGCGAGTGCTTGTTTTCTCACACTATGCCTGGAGTACCCCTTCTTCTGCACAGACAAATGTTTCTTTGGCAGTCTCTGGATGTCAGTACTCGGTTTAAGTGACCTAAAAGCTGCCATAGAAAGTTTCTTTTTGGCTGTTTTTGTTAACAAAGGCAGGTTAATTCTTCCACCTCTTTCCTCATGCTTTAACTAGGGGCCCTACGATGACCCCTCTGTTAAAGTCTACCGTACACCGCCGACCACAGCAGCTGTGACTGGTCCTCATGTTTGCCATGTATTTCCTTTTCAGCTTTTGCATTCATTTCCTTGTATCTACCGTGGAAAAAAGCCTGCACGTGAGTAGTGCACACATGCGAGCATTGGTCAAAGCATTTGTCGAAGCGTTGCAAAAGCAGACTCATTAGAAATCAGCTCAGAATTTAGAAGTATCATCTGAGAGATGTTTCTATCAGTAAATGCAATATTTGCACGCAATCTAGGATGCTTTCTTGTCATTTCCTTGATTTTGCACGCTGATTTGCAGAAGCAAAACGGTCAAACAGACTTGGTCTCTTCCAGGTGCTGTTCAATTACTATTGACACCAACACCGAAGATTGTTAACTGAGACACACCAAGCAGACATGATTCAATTTCTCCCTGGTGGGTTCGAGGCCAGGGGCTAATGGAAGAAATCTGGATTAATTAATCTGTGTCTGGGCTTCATTTAAATTAGACTGCAACTATAAAGCAAACAACGGAACATGTGCAACTGCGCTGGAGACACTCACTATTGTCTTTAATAGAAACACAACAGAAACTGTGGGCTTGATCAACACTATTGAATATGTATATCACTTTATTTCTCTCAAGAGATCAGGAGGTGATTCCCACAAACTGTATGAGCGATAAACCACATTGTATTTCAACAATGCCCAGCAAACACCCAAATACCTCATTTAGCCATCAGCCGGTCCGTGCTGGTCCAGGCAGTATCTGCTCCGACAGGGGCTGCAGGATTTCTCTGCCTTTAGAAAATAGCAGAAGGTCAGGGGGCTACAGAGACACACCTGTACTACATCTGAGGAAAATTTATCTCGACACCTGTACAGTTTTGTTGGAGTCAAGCTCCACTCTGTGCAAATAAAAAGCACTAAACCCCAGGTCCTGCACATAAAGAAGGCACTGGATGATAGTGTAAGACCACAAAGATCGATGCTGCTAAACATTTTTATGGTTTCTTATTTCACACTTCATCTGTCTGAATGGACGCCCTGCATCCGGCTCAGCAGAAATCACTCATTCAGGAGCCTGTCTGTGGTTCTTGTTAGCTTTTCTAATCACTAATTATAACATACTCAGAAAAAGTGTGTGTGTGTGTGTGTGTGTGTGTGTGTGTGTGTGTGTGTGTGTGTGTGTGTGT
>BJFM01001995.1:247617-275737 GCA_016586285.1 Arothron firmamentum | reverse complement strand
AATAACTGAAAAGTTTGAAATCTAAAACTGAGTTGAATGGCTTTTAAGATACAAATGTAATGTTGTGCTGGTGTCTGGCCTTTCTGCAGCAGCTCAGTGCTGAAAGTCCACGGCACATAAGCTCACCAGTGCAAGGCTGCAGGTATGTACTGAAGTTTTTATTTACTGAAGTTTTCCATATTGATAAGGACACTTGCTCAATTCATATAAGTAGGACCTTAATTATATTTACATAGAGTGTGCAGTGATAAGTCAGTTATCTTGACACAGTAATTACGGCAAACTCGTGTCCCTGCTTTAGTTTTGTTGTATTTTTTTTTTTTTTAAGCTTTCCAACACAGCAAATGTGGCTTGGATACATTTCATCAAAACGTTTAAACATTTATCTGTTTAATTACATCGAACATGTTATTGGCACTATTTGATAAAAATATCAGAGTGTAGCAGATAAATGTTGTGACAGAAAGAGATTTAGCTGAAATATAATTTCTCAGCACAAAATATGACTCATTTTGCTCTAAAATACCAGCAGCTCACTTTAAATAGCTTTAGTGCACTTAATCTCCAACAGCGGCCGTGTCTCTCTTACTGAATCCGCACTGAAATAACCCAAAGTAAAATAGAGATTGAGGCCATTGCTCTGATGTGATAATTGTGTCTGCCAAGCTGGATATTTATGCATATTTCTGATAGGTATGAAATTTACGATCTTCAGAGCTTCATAAAAAGTAAAGCTTAAACATCTTGGACATCTTGATCATGGCCCGGTGGCTGGCTGCAGCATAGGTCATGAACTTAAACCCCATTTATGGACAGGAACTATTGGTCTGGAACCATCTGTAATGTGATCACCAGTCAGTAGTGAGTGTTGGCTGACAGAACAATAGACGGCTAATTTAACAGCGTGTCCTTACCACTGATCAAAGGCCAACACAACAAAAAGCACAATCATCCTTAGCATGGGTGATTGCTAAGCGCACAGATTTCTGAATTATGATCCTGTGAAAAGTCTAAATTGATAGAATGACATCAAAATGAAAGGTCGTGAATAATTAATGAAACAGAAAACAATGCACTTAACAGGAGAGCATGGGCAGAGGGTTAAAAATTCCATAGATAATTCCTCCTTCACGGGCTGCCACTGGAGTCTTAATTAACAGAGCAGTAGCAAATCACAAGGGAACGACCACACAAATTACAGCTCAGCATCAGCAAAATAACCACTGATGATTTAGGACATCAGAAAATCCTGCTGCTGTGGTCTGACTTCTGCCCCAAAAACTGCTCCAGTTCCAAAATCTCTGAGAGCGCAAATGTGGGACCAGATGAAAAATCAAACATCTCATTCCCACCACACAAACAGGACTGTAATTTGTACAAATGTTCTCTTTTGTGATGCATCTTGTTCCAATTTTACATCAAGTGAGGCTCTGCCTCCTCTTTCACATCCTCTGCCCCGCAGGGCCCACTTGGCAGCAGGGTTTTTTTGTGGGTTTTTTTGTTTTTTTTTTGCTTTTTCTTGATATGGAAATTTAATTACAGCTGCAAAGGACCAAACAAGGACTTGACACAGCACCCACTAATGAAATCCATAAATATTTGACAGATTTTAAAAGGCAAATTCACTGTTAAAGGCGTGAAGAATACAAAGGCAGAGTGGGAAGCTGAGACTTTTACTGGTTCTTAAAAATTCGGGGAGGGTGAGATTGTGACTACACCTGACAGAAGGACATCTCTGTAATCATGTGACACATTTTACCTGTGGGTGGCCTTGCCCAAACCAACCAGATTCCAACAGGTCGGCATCAATTTAACGTTTTGAAATGGATGCCAACATTTTCACTGCCATCTCAAAAACGATGCATGATTATTTCAGCTATAAATACAGTTATTTTTAGAGCTTTCTTCTTCCTTGTTAAAAATAAGATATTAATTCTATTCTTGTGTCCGCTCTTACCTATGGTCTGACTTAATACCACTCACATCTTCAAAAAGAATCCTTTCAGCCTGAAAATGTGTCAGTGACATTACATGTTCCCTATAAAACCCTGACATTTCTTTTAATGTAATCTAACAGTTCAGGCGAAGACTTGCGCTCACGTCACGACCCAGACATCTGATAAAAGTTCAATCTAAACTCAGGGCACAGGGCAAAGAAAAGAAATGGCAAAAAGCTGCTTCCTGTCATGTGACCGTGATAACTACAAAAAGGATGACTGCTTCTACCAAATATTCAATCAGTTAAATTAAAAAAAGAAATGAAAATGATGCAAAGCTGATCTGCGGCTGACTAACAGTTAAATGTGCTGCCAGGAAAAGTTAAACTGGACCCACTGGAATGGCAAAGCATCTGCTGGATGATGACTCGGACAGATGTAACCACAGGAGAGGAACAACATTCTGTGGGATTTGAATGATCAATAATTTTAACTCGTACTCTGACTATATAAGTTCAGGGCCAGATGTGGTTCAAAGATCTTTCATTAATCACAGCCTTGCTGAGATTTCTAATAACCACATGTGGAAATTCAATCTAACAGGGTAAATGTGATTTGTACGTTTCCCTTCAAAATCTGACAGGATGCTTGCACAGGAGAACTTGGCAGTGTAATATTTCTTGTTCCAAGCTGGCGAAATGCATTTTCACCACTGTGTGTATTTTAAGCATCCATATAATTTTGAGATGACAGTTATGCTCTTTTGAAAAAGGGTTGCAAGTTTATCCTTGCTGACTTATTGTATTGGCTTATTAATTGTGTGTAGATGAAAGGACAATTTTACAGTAATTGGTTCCTATTAAAAATGGAAAAACAAAGAGAAAAAAATGAAAGAGAAAAGTGAAAGAGAAAAGTATTATCACAGGTAGGTTACACAACCAACACAACTTCAAGATAAATACAACATAATTTTCAGTTTAACGTCACGTTAATTTTTCTTATGTCATTTCCTTTTTAATTTTATGTTGGTAAGGTTGGAGCAGCTATGGTTGGATATTACAAAATGGCCTCAGGTAGTTGTTTGTTCAACAAAGCCTGTCTCCAACAGCAAAATAGTCAAGTAAGTTTACAAAATTAAGATTTTTTTTTGCCCTTCTTTAGGCTGTTTTCAGTGCGTCACCATCAGCGTCGTGAGATAGATTAACAACCCGCTGTTTGATACTGCTCATGCGGCACTAGTAGGTACAAACTAAGGGGGGAGTTGGAGTTTGACAGGCGAGATGAGCCACTGTGAGATGCCAGACTTTTGGTGCCATCCTCATGTAACACTGCAGGGACAGCTTTACTTAAGAGGGAGCAGGGCTATGTAATCAGACCCCCAGCCAGTGATTAATGTTGCTCATCTGTCTTCAGGCCCGTGCAGCTCAGTTCAACTTAGCACATTTCACCCCAGATGCTGTTTACTGCACACCATTTTTGCCTGGAGCCATGGAAATAAGTTGAATCCATTCCACCTAGAGAGCCCTGAGATGTGGAGGGAACATGCAACAACACTGAGATAAGCAGCCACAGAATCAAAGTGTGTGGCTCTCCAACTGTACTAATGTCTAGATTTTTGTGCCTTTTATCAGTGGCCAGGAGGAAGTTTTGTTCCACTTCTGCAGCTCACCTTTCAACAACTTATTTTAGAATGCTAAGCTTCTCAGACGCAATGCAGTTCTAGTCAAACTGCCCATAACACAATGCAAAGAATGGATTTATAGGCCATGCAGCGCATTCTGCAGTACCAACATGAACAAAAGTACGCCCTACCTGTTGGCACACTGTATTAATGACCTGTAAGGTGTTTGTGGGTGAATGGTTTACAGTGCTGGCTTTTGCTGCAAACTCAGGGAAAAGGGCCTCTGGTTTGGAAGCCTCTCTTGCTGGGAAGCCCATTTATCCTCTGCTGCGATCACACCATTCTTTCTAACACTCGACAGATTTACACAAACCTTTCTTCATTAGTCTGACGTGTCTATTTATTATAAGAAACAGAACAAGAAAGTAGCTCATTGCTCTGTGATTAATCTACTTCGGGAAGACTTTAAATTAGCAAAAGCCATGGAAATGATTCAAATACCTCCATGTAAAATTTTCAACATCTAAATTAATACCAGCCATTCTGTTTCCAAGTGCCCATACACATTATCAGTGTGAGAGCTACTTGGAAACTGTAGTGCTTAATTCAAGGGGATTATGCACGGTCTAAAAAACCTGAGCGGAGATCAATCACATTAGGTATTCTGAAGAGAGAAGCATCAATCTTCAAGTGAAACCACAGAAGGACTCTCATTAACTGGAATACAAGTCAATATCAATAAACATGCACATTCTTTTGTCAATGTGATTTAAGATGTATAATGGTATAAATAGCTCAAATTAATATTTAGTCAAAGGTCATTATTGAGGATATAGTCATGATTGAAGTGGGACAACATGACAGATGTTATTAGTTCTCTGGCCTTTAGACAGAATGGATATAGACAGACTTATTTCTTTAATCATGCTCAAACTGTCATGAACTACTCCACTAGACTGCATAATGACAACATTTTCAAAGGAAATCAGAAGAGGATGTCTGACATTGACTCTTTAAAATGTAGACTTAGTTATTTTACAGATTTTACAGAAAACCTGTGACAGCAAACGGAAGCAAAATCATAAAAAAATAAAAATTAAAAAAAATGTGTCACTGGCCAAATACTTCTGGGATGTTGTATTTAATATTCACTCCTATTGACTTTCCATGTGATTTTCAAATTTCCATCTGCTACATAAAATCTTCCCAGTGTTGCATTTTGGAGAATCAGGTATCAGAATCAGTACTGACACCCAAAATACACCAGGTGCGGCGGAGCTCCGACACGACCACGCAGCTGATTAGATTCCATTCAAGTGCTGGGGCTCCGGCTCCGGCAGGGCTGCGGGCTCCGATTGCCCTCCGACAAAATATGCATTGCTATTATTTTGGCCGGAGCACGTCGCAACAATCTAGCACAATGCATCGCTTGCAGGACAGGAAATCGAGTGCGAAGAGAAAATAAAACATCCGTGAAATTATCAAAATTAAAGGTCCCCTATTTAGAGCAATTATTTTCAACAGGTCCGAAGTCTTGTGAGGGGCATCTTGCAATCATTTTAGACAAGGGCGAAGAAAGACTCGCCATCAAAGTACGAAGCTTTACCATTATTTATGACGTGTCACATACTTTTGAGAAGGATAATACAAAATAAAGACATGGCATGGAAAGCGATTTCAGAAGCAACAGGAGTGAATGGTTAGTCACTGAAATTACTCAAATTAATGCTTACAGTGTTTAATGTGTGTTTCATCCACATAACTACACAGTGGTAAAATTGCGTGGGCGTACGTGATTTTGTTTTCAGCGTCCTTTCGGAGCCGCACAGCTCTTGACGCAGCTGGAGTGCTTTACCGGACGGCAGAAACGGAGCAAAAGCCGCGGCTGCAACGCAAACGCATTCAGTGTATTTTCGGGGTGACGCTTCAGACACCTTGGCAATACTTTGGATGGATTGAGAGAAAAGGGCGAGAATCTAGTACAAACTGGGTCCTTGTACACGCTCAAAGGCTAACAAATACGTCTGCATATAAGTATAAAGCATATCAGATCTCGTCACCTATCTCATTAGAAAAGATCCTGTTATCATGGAAAGTCCACAACTCTTCTTCTGCCTCAGCTGCATGATGTTTAGAAGCATAACAGGCACAACATCTGCTACACTATTTGCTCAATTCCTTTTCAAGGTACACAGATTGAGTGACTGTTAGTGGCTGACTACTGCAAAAACACAGATTATAGCTGTTCCAATTTGCATTCTAATTTATATTTTTAATTTATTGTAACTCTTACCAAAGTCTTTGTGGGAAGACATCCAGCCAATTGCCTTGAGAGAAACAATAGCCAGCAAGCCAGAGCCCACGAAGGAACCAATTCCAGAGAAGAAGAAGAAGAGCCCCATGATGGCACTCTGCATGGACTTGGGAGCCGCAGAATAGGCAAACTCCAGACCTGTGAAAAATGCAAAAGTAATGTTGCTAATATGCAAATACACAGATGACATGAATTTGTGCAATGGCCACAGTTAACTAATCAATATTTCTTTAATCTTCAAAGTGACATCTTCAGAATGCTCTTTTTTACGACAACAGAATACACAGTATAAAGGGTATAGTAGGGGTTTTGTTAAGAGTGTTACACAGACCAAAGATTTTTGATGGCTATATTTCTCTGCTGATGTTGGCATGGGGATGCCTTTATTAATACTGCCTGGAGCTAGCATCCATTTTATTCCTGAAATATGCTTTAGTCAGCATTTACTGTGTCTTTTTTGGGGAGGAACTTGTTTTTCTTTTTATTATGTGTTCTTTTTTCATCAGTGAAAAACATCAAAACAGATGTTTTAAAAAGAAAGAGAGCAAAAAATACAGAAAATATGCATGAACAGACAGATTGGCGAGGTTGACATCAGCCATAGTTATGTTAGTTCATATTGGAGTGATAAATCACAGAGGGTAATGAGTTACACATCAAAGAATATGAAGTCCACCTTTCCCAGTATTTTGCGTATGGCTCTGTAATTTCAAGGAGAAAAGTCAGTTTTCCCATGAATTGTAGTTTGTTAATGATGGTAAGCCAATCATCCCTGGATAGCAGGTATGTCTGAAGCCATGGCCTTGTTGCTCACAGCCAAAAGCGCTTTATAAAGGTAACTGTCCTCTTCCATAAGTCCAACAGGGATTCTACCCAAATACAGGGTGACAAAAGAGAAATGAAGATTTAGACCAAAGATTTTCTGAATTTCTCCAGCAAATTCTTATGGCTGAACGAATGGTCAGTCCAGGAATATGTGAAAGTGGTCTGCCATTATCTGGCCACATTGTCACCAGCATTTCTCCGGGCCCTAGGAACCCTGCTGTTTGAATTTCAATTTTGGAGTCAAAAAAATCTTATTACTATATTATTCCAGCCAAATATTCACCAGACTCTGGAGCTTCTGTTCTGTGCTTGATCCAGCCATATAGTTTTCCAGTCATCCTAAGATATCCTTAGGCCAGGCACTACCTCCCATTTCTGCTTAACCTGGAGGGTAGGACAGTTTTTAGAGTCTTGCAATCTTTTATAAATTTGTGATATTGAATGCTTACTGTCTTGAGCCTTATATGCAAATATTCTAAACAGAGTAGAATCCCTGCTGTCTGTCTGTTTAATTTCCTTGTTGAAGTAATCTCTGACCTGGTAGTACCTGATCATATCTTCTCTTCCCTTTATGATTTAAAGATGTGGGTAAGACTGCAGGCTGTCCTTTTTAGCTATAGCGCAGAACGCTGTTATACCATTGTGTGCCCACTGCCTGAATCACTTATCTAGGCCTGATGGTATAAACTCTGAATCATATGCTACCCATTTCAATAATTTTGCTCGTTCCTCAAAGTTGTTTTTTTTTTTAAACAAGTGTCAGACCACACCTTAAGGCAGGGGTGGGCAATTATTTAGCCTGAAGGGCCACATTGGGTTTTAGATGTTGGTGAACGGGCTGGCCAGGTGGTGCAGGAAACTAACCCCCCCCAAATGAGGATCAGAGGTTAACTAAAAATCGTGCTTGATGGACTATTGACAGAGAAAATACTGTATTTTGAAGAGCCTGTAAATTGGTCCAACTAGAGATGGATGATGAAGCTCCAAATGATGTTTTGCCCCACCTTCTTGAGAGGACATGTTAGCTGAAGGTGGGCAGGTGGGTGGGGGGGTGGGGGGGTCTGAAACTTTTTCTAACCAATAAAGCTGACAACCCTCTTAATTTGGCTTTTGGAGAAATTATGGTGAATTCTCTGCAGGCCGGATTAAATACTTCATCAGTCTTCTTCTTCATGTGGCCCCCGGGCCTTACTTTGCCCACCTCTTCCTTAAGAGCAACCCTGGTCCAGCGGTTTGTTTTATCCTGATGAGGATCATGGTCTTTGCAATTACCTATTAAAGACTGTAATGGCGCTTAAGATAGTTTGAATCCCAAATCTGTACATTTGGCTGTGTAGTTTGGATTACACCAGTAAACTAGAGTTTTAGCTGGGCAGCAATGTAATAGTCCTCTACACATGGCAGAGAAAGTATGAGGGTAACTGCAGGGTAACTGCAGGCTCTTATATATTATTTGGGGCTTCTTACTGTTCCAGACAAATCTTGACATCATTCAGGTCCAATCCCTAAAATTCTTATGGGGGCATCTACAGGAAGTGACGAGAATAAATACAGAATCCGGGGAAGGACGTTCATTTTACTAGATTGTAATTCGGCTTAGATTTTAGAAGCATCCCATCAGAGGCTTCTAAAGACAAAATTGTTCCCAAATTGTTTAAAGGTGTTGTAATCTTAGTGTATTTAAACTTCTGACTCTCAAGAAAGTAATATTGTCTAAAAGCTATCTCATTATTCTGGCATTTAGCAAATAAAAATAATTTCGGTAATCCTAATTGACCAAAAACATGGAAGGTTTAATCTGATTTAATGTTAGAAATTGAGAAAAAAAAGGTTATGTGCATTTTTTTTAGAGTGTATGTAAACTTCTGGTTTCAACTGTATGCTCAATTTAGACCCAAAATATGAGCCAAATTGTCTCAGAAGGAACATCAATTTACTGTAGGTGCATTTCTCTGTAAGTCTGTTAAAGTAAGCAATACGTCGTCTGCGAATAGACCCTTGTATTCATTATTTCCAATTGAAATTCTCATAATCTGTGGGACCTCTCTAACTGCTTGTGCTCGGGGGTCTTCAATAAGTGCAAAAAGAGCGGGGCTTAGTGGGCAGTGTTGCCTTCATCCTCTCTTCAGCTTGACGGATTGTGTTAGGTGACCATTGATTCTCATCCTAGCTGTTGGGTTTGCATAAAGAGATCTAATACACTGTACAGATTTTTCCATTAAAGCCAAAATTTTGCAGTGATCGGTAGAGATAGCCCCGTACAACTGAATCAAACGCTTTCTCTGTTTCTAATCTGATCAGCGATGCACTAATAATTATACTAATAATTTTCCTTGATCATATAATCTACCACAGAGTGTTTGTCTTATAGTGTCCTGTTTCTCTGGGACAAAGCCAGTGTGATTGGAGTCTGTCGTTTCATAGAATGGGTTCTCTCTTTTTGGCCACAATCTAGGCAAATAGTTTATAGCATTTACTGTGTCTTGGGGAAGAAAAAAAAACAAAAAAAAAACACAACATGAGCAGGGTTATGACAGTGGGGGGGCATCAATATGTGTCTATTTTACATAGAGATCTATCTGCCTGCAAGCAGACATTGATAATTTCATGCCACGTCAAACCTGTGCTTTATCAAAAAAGAGCTTAGAGACACATTTTTCTGGGAAGATTAGGGAGCTGCAGTGCATAGCAGATAAAAATGGTGAATACTTTAGTTTAGGGCTGGGGTCACTGTTCAAATCCACATGACAGCTTTTTTGCAGATACCTGTGCTGAGTATAAAAAGAAAAATAAAAAAATAGGTGTTTGCAAACATAACATCAACATAAATGACCTTTTCCAAAATTCACTAAAATATGTTTAGTTCACATCTGAAGCTAACCTTTTCAGAGCAACAAAAAGTGGCTAATAGCTGTGCATACCGAAGCAGGTTGGATTAGAATGATCATATACAATACAGAGGGCATGTGAGCCATGTGTTTGTGATGTTCTGAAAGGTGATTCATTTATTACTATTTTACTTTCCTTCACAATCAGCATTACATTCTAATATTGTTTTGAAAAGGTAAATGAAATTAAAAATACTTCAGGGAATAATTTTGCAAAATATTAATTTAAAAAAAAAATCATTTTCTATATTCTTATTGTCTGAGATCACACAATCTTTGATAGAGTAAAAGTAAAAGTAGTGTCCTCTAAGGCTGGGGATTTCATTGAGGAAGTCTCATGGCGCTGGAGGTTTTAAACAGATTTACTTAAACAGAAAGTGGCTATAGGGAAATATTTTTCCTAAGCAGACACATGTCACAATTCTGTCAGCCAATTTTCCTTGTGGTAAATCCTATGGGATGCACAAAGTTTATTTGAAGGATCCCTATAATTTTATTTGTGAGAATTCAAAGTGGGAATTCAATAGTTTGGTGCTTTGGTTCTTTTAGGAAGCATTTCTCCTCGACATGTTTTTATAATTCCATGCTTATTAAAACAAATCAATAAGGTGAAATATGTGAAAGAAGCCATAAACTGAATAGATCCATCTGAATAATCTGTATGCAAGTGGGCAGAGAATAAAAGACCATGGTACAAATAGTATAAATATTCTATTTAAAAGCCTAGAACACCGTGGTTTGTAGTAATAAGAGAATGACTCAATCACAGCCTGAGGCCTTGACAAACTTGAATCAGTAATATAATTGAGGCCTGAAGCCACAATAAAACAGCATAATGAATGGAAGATTAGGCCAAATAAAAATAAAAGTCGTTAAATACCACATCTGCATATGTTGTGCACTGCAGAATGTAGAGTGGGATAAGAATGGGACTCTAAATCATATTAACTGAATTTGTCACGGAGTAAAACTCGACTCTTTTAATAAAGCAGACTACTGTTGCCATTGTTTCTATTCTTGTCTCAGATTCTGATCAAACCTACAAGCAATTTCTCACTTTGACATATTATTATATTACTGGGGCAATTCAGCCTTACTTCTAATAGCTTCCAATGAAAAAGCATTCCCTTTATAGTTCAAAACTCACAAGAAAGGAACGGGTTTGTTGAGGGCGTTTTAGCCTTTTTTTTTTAAAAAAAAAAACTTGTGAATCTTTGAGAGGCAAAAACACAAGGAACTTATTTCTCAAAAAAAAAAAGGCTCTTCTTAGTCTGTGGATTTGGTAATCTCAAATTAAAGAGAATGTTTCTAAGAAGTAAAACACCAAAGAAACAACTATAAATATAAGAACTATTGATGTTAAATCAAAAATAAAACACTAAAAACTAAAACTAAACTATAAAATATGCACTAGCAATAGTGACGATACCTTTGCCTGAAAGTGGAGAGGAAAAGTTTATGTGATGTGTTTTTTTTTTTGTTACTGTGACTATACAGTTCAGAATGCATGATACAGCTTAAAGTTAAGCTGGTATCAATCTAAACATTAGTTTGGCTGTGACTAAAAACATAATTGATCCTCTCCTCTGTTGTTTGTGGTCCAGATGGGATTTCAAAGTTGAAAAGGAAACAGATCTGTGTGTGAGTGTGTGTCTTTAGCCCCAGAAATACATGCAAATGCAACATGCAAATACAACTCCAGACACTAGTACAGTAAAGCTATAGCAGTCAACATCATCGCTGTCTCAATTCAAAAAGTTACTTAATACACACCTTATTTATGAACTGTTTCAATACTGAGCACTGACTGCTGGGCAGTGGGAGATAATCAATTATCGATCGGGTTCTTGGGCTGTTTAATCTAAACTACACTCTGCAAACACATTAAGCTGGTGCAGCGTTGCACTGCATCAAAGAAACTCAACAAAAATGGATTTATGCATTAGTCTTCATTTTATTCCCTTTACAGTTATGGTCACCACTAGTCTCATACCACCATCCCCTTAAAAATGCTCTCTGTGAAGGTGAGGCCGTGCAGACCAGAGACTCATTACGAAAGGGCAGCGTATTTTTGCTAGTTTGAACCAGTACGTTCACACCACTACAGTGTTAAATGAAACTTGGCAGAAGTCAAACCAATTTACCTGCGATGCTGGCAAAGATTTCACTGATTCCTATCAGCACGTACTGAGGGATTTGCCACCATATGGGTAAATCTGCTGCGTAGTAGATAACGTTGCCAAGCACCTGGTCAATGGTGCCACTGGATTTGACAATCTCTAGGCGTCTGCTCTCCAGGATACCTATGGGGTTAGAGACAGAAACCATTTACATGGGTGGTTGATGGGAAAAATAATGAAAACACAAAAAATTTGTCTTCACCACGTACAAGAACACAAAGTGTTAGAGTTTGTGCTATATATCATGACCGTTGCACAATAAGGAAAAGATATGAATTAACCATTAATCCATCCATCCATTAATTAATGGATGGAAATGGATGGATGAATTAACCATCAATCCGTCTCACAAACTACCAGGTTTTGGTACCTGTGGCTGAGGTGGTAAAGTTGCTCCTAAACAAAAAGTTGTTAATCTGATCCCAGCTCCCTGCTGCCTATATGTCAAAAGTGTCCCTGAGCAAGAAACTGAACGATCGTGCTTTTGATTAAATTTCAACTAATCATTAAGTCTTAAGAGTTTTCCCACAATGAGGTATGTGATCCTAACAAATTGCTAACTGCTGGAGGATTAGGAGACAGTCAATTAAACATTTAACATCTAGTATTAAGGCCACCCCAGCCCTTTATTTAGATCACATCACCGCACTGCAGTGTTCGTGAAAATATAAATGGATCACTAAGGACAGTTTAATAATAAGCATTGTTATCAACCCAGCCTAGTAAAAGCTTTATTCAATAGCCATTATCATGTTACCCTTGGACTATTTCCAGATAACTCCCGGAGAAAGCCTTGTGTCGTAACTACACTTAACCCTGCGTCTGAGGAGTTGCAGCCTTGTAATCCGACTATCCTTTAATACCAGGCATCCATCTCAGGCAGTGCGGCTTGTGTGCTGCCTTGAGCAAGACTGATGCTCTTGACAATGAACATCAGACGACCCATGCACGCACTGGAAAACGACAATGATACGTACAAAAACAACAACAATAATGATAATAATACCTAGGTCGGAAAAAATAAAATAAAACGCAATACTAAAACAAACTTTTTATGCAGCGAAAGTCCAGCTTTTTACACCTCTGTATGTTATTACTTATCAGTCCACCAGCCTTTTAACATATCTTTAGCTGTCGCTGTGCACGACACGAGGTCTAACTTAGTGCAAAACGTGTCAGGAAGCAAAATGAAACCCTCTGAAATACCACTGCAGCACCACCCCAAAATCTCTGCATGTGTCTTGCACATGGTGATGAAACCGATTCTAACCCCAAAATGCAGCGGTATGGCCAACGCTGAAGACAGAGGTTTGCAAACTGATGCCACAACATGTTGGACTGGCTACTGTGCAATCAATGCAACGCTCTTTCATTCCCTACCAGCAGTCTGTCCAACTGTGATTCTAGCTATTGTTCGATAAGCACAGAGGAAGCAAAAACCCAGCTAAGGGAACTCACGTTTGTAACGTGTCAACAGAATGGATCAGCGTGTGTAAATGTGTTAGTGTGAAGCAAAGCAATGCTGCATGAAGGAATTAAGTGCTGTAGAATATTAGTGACAAAAAAAAAACATAGAGAAAGATGCTTGATAACGTATTTTTTAAAGCTTGGCTCACCTGTTTTGGTTTCTAAAATCCAAATTATGTGTCTGACAACAGCTGAGAAGTGACTCCCAATGTTGTGACCAGTAGTTAGCACTCCTTTAACATAAAACATTTCACTCCGAGCACACTGCTTTAACCAATATACAGTACAGATATCATTTTGGTTGGATTGAAAAGAGAAAAAATCAATATCCAAATGGCTTTTCAACAGCAGAAACCAATGTGTTTTGAGCACCCCTCCCTTACCAAGGTGGCAGTGAAAAGACACTGCAGCTCAAACACTTTTAGACAAATCCAGTCAAATACAAATCCTGTTTCACTTGAATAAAAAGGATTAGACACTATTTCCCTTTCTTATCCATAAAAGCAGCAAGCAGACTTTAAAATGAAAGGGCATATCACACCATATCATGTCACACTGTGTCAATTTGTTAATCTCCCACGTCATTTCTTCAGTTTGTTTGCAGAAGGAAAAATTTTTTTTACAAAAACACTTTTTGTAATTACACCTGTCAACTATTGTGCATGCTCAACAATTAATTGGCTGGTTAAGCCACAAAAGTCAACATCTGAAAGATCATCAATGACAGAGCATGTTTATAATCTACGCGACAGATAGACTGCACATCAGGGAAGGCAGAGAGATCAGTAGCTGCAGACAACATAATGTGTATTGATTCGCAGGATTATTGTGCTTCCTTTATACCTCTAGTGCTGCCTCTTGGAAAACATTTTAGCCTGGAATCATCAATGCCGCAGCACCCGCTGACAGGCCTGCCTGAGACTTTATTTCCAAAATAAACCACATGGCTGGAAGTGAATATGCAGCAGAGAGTGAGAGTGCACTCAGCACCACAAAGAGAGATGACACAGCTCCACCACTCTTCTACCGGGCAATTCCCCCCTGTCATTTCAAAGTAGAAAGTCATGCTTGGAATTATTAAACTAGAACACCTGTGTAGTTTTGTCAAAAATTTGGATCGGAAACATTTATTTCACACTCTGCATGCCAATTACCGGTAATAACTTCAGGGAATTGCTGACAATTAATTGTACTATTTTATTGTCAGTAATGAAGTCATGCTCCATGCTTGCATTTATTTTCAAGACTTCTCTGCAATCAGTTTCCCCCATTTATGATGTCTCCTGCAATGCTCAAAGTCAAGAGCATAAGACCTGGCACGGGGAATAGCATTTCTAAATTTAAAATAATGAGTGCTTCAAATACATTACTACAGCTGCCTTATTTGTCTTGCTGGTACTGATGGCATGTGGAATTCTTTGTAAACCCAAACAACATTTTTTTCATCAACGTTTGTCTGGCCTACTTACGCCACGGCACAGGGATGAGGTGTTTGTCAGAGCACTCACCCGCTGCCACGGCCGACCACATGACAAAGAACATCCCCACTGCGATCCTCTTCAAGGAGGAGGGCAGCAGGCCACGCTGCTTCAGGATGGGGTCTACGACTTTATCCTTCAGGGGAATCAGCAGGAGGATGAGCACTGCATCAAACATGGTGAGCCAGGCAGCTGGGAAGCGGAACGTCAACTGATGGGTGTGAACAAAGGAGCAGATGAGGAGAAACGGGTACAAAAAAAGAACAGAAAACAAAAACAATAAAAACAAACTACAGGACAGCTGCTCAGAATGTCAATGCATCGGAGCACAGCTCATGTATAAGCGTGTGTGATGTCTTGATATTGCTTTAGCACCCCCAGGTGGTCATGGCCAAAACGATTCAATGAAAACCACCATTTGGTCAAGAAACAACAGACAGTGGTATAAAATCAACTCAGTGAGCCACCAAGTCAAATGAATTCAGTCCATGACAGCTGTTTTCACATCTTTACATGTCACTAAACAGGCCTGATCGTTTTAAAAGGAGCTGGCTGGGCAATAAGTTCACATTTAAGAGCACTGCAGGCAACAGTGAGCATTGGCATAGAGCTAGTGTCATTGGCCACAAACATATATACATGTTGTATATACATCCACCCTTTTATTTATTATTGTACTCAGTTATTCAGAGTTCCTGTAAACGTCACTGTACAACTATGACATCAGGGGTAATTATTCCTTCTGCTAATTCCTCTTATGTAAATGCCATTTTTAATATTCTCCCTGAAGCTGTTTTCAGGTTTATAGCAGTTGGTATTTACTACTCTTTGTGTAAAACTATGATATTGTGAATTTAATATAGAGGACTAAATCTGATGAAATATTTAAACATACACCTAAATGTAATTGATAAAAACAACTATATTGCAAAGAGACCAAAGGACAACTGAATCAGAGAAAATTTAGACAAAACAAGGTTAAACATTGGCTCATTTGAAAGACAGCAAACATATAATTATTTTCTAAGTGCCATCTAGTTTTGTGGGAATCAACACAGGTAATCCAATCAACGCTACTGAGAGGTGCTTTTTTTTTTCTTTTTCTTTAACATGGTGTCTCAGATCAGGCTGATCATGAACGATGTTCTCCTTTCTTCTTCATATATATATATATATATATATATATATATATATACACATATACAGTACATCTGTCGTAGCTGAGAGTTGGATTTGCTTCAGTCTCCTCAATGTCTCAATGTCACTCATTTTTGCTGCCATTATGTGCCACTATGTTTCTCTATTGAGTAATTTAAATATTTCTCTTTTTTTTTTATCTTGAGCAGTGTAATCATGTCCTGTCTCATCACCAAAAGGAAAAAAACAAATGTAGAAAAATCATAAATAACAGTAATCTCACGTCAGATATAAAAAAAATTAATCATCATTTTACACGTGTCAATAACACGTGTAATATGAAGGGGGATACATGCATGTAAGTGAAATGACACAAAATTAAATATTTCAACATAACACACAGTCATAGCCGCCTCCATTTAACTTATTATACAGTAAATATGAGCTGTAGCCATGAAGAGGTTCCTGTTTTTTCTCATTCAATGAAAGGTGTAAGGTGAGTGAGGAAGCCAATAGGAGAGGCTTCTATTTTCACTTCCTTTTTGGTAGTCAGAAGTGTACTGAGGGTGTGAATACAAAAGAACTTAGTTCTGTTTTCTCAGGATATGTGTGCAGTGTCAAAAACAGTTGGCAAAGATTCGTAACAGAAAGTCAGGCGCTGTAATCTGACACATTACAGTATGTGTACTATTTGTAAAATACTCAATTTCCCACTGAGGATAAAAATAGCAAATGGGAGCAAAAGTAGATAATTTAATATCCAATAGCTATCAGAAAATAGACTTTCAACACTAATCATTTTTTTGACAGACTAAAATTTGTAGTATACTATAATATATAGTATTTAAGACAAACCTGGAAACTTTGGTTTAATGTAGGCTTAGATTCTATGGATTTGGTTGAGCTGTGTTACGATAGTTGCTTGTCCCATGTAGAGACAAATTAATAAAATCAATATAAAAGATCTTCATCCAAATGACAGACCCACTTATTAAACAAAAGGGCTTTGTGCATCTAGTTTATAGCAAATTTATTATTCAGAGTGAAACAGATACTGTGAAATAAGGTATTAAATGTAAAGTTACTCAGATTTCTAATTGAGGTTAAGGTCTACATAAATCCCTCAGGTTGTATCGCTGCTGCCTGTAGCTACTGTGTGTCTGACCTTCTAACTTACTTACTTTGAGCCTGGAAATGTTCAAACCTGGTATTGAATTATATATCATATAGGATTATGAAGCTACAAACCAATATACTCCATTGACAATGGACAGGTGAAAATAGTTCAGGCAGATGTTGCCTAGCCTAACATAAATCTTTATGTTCAACAAAATATATCACAACTTACACGCCATCGTTCATCAATTATTAAAAAAGAAAGATTGGACAGAATTATTTTTCTTTTACCTGGTGGGAGTCCTCTGTGTTGTTTGATTCCGTACCCGGAATCCTTAAGTGCAGGCCCTGCAGGATGTAAGTTGTCTGCATCTGCAATAAGAAGATTAGGGTCTCAGCATAAAGTAATTCTCCACTTCATGATTAATAGGACATCTGGCATCCAGCTATTCATCTCTAAATCTGAGAACAATAAGTTATACATTATGTTCTATCTATCTATCTATGACTGACATATTCACATATTCCTTCACATTTTTCATCCTTTGTGATACAAATGCAGTGAACTGTTTGGTCTTACCTGAAAGTACACAGTCCAGTATGGGACAAGGGCAAAGAAAACAGGGAGAATTTTCACCATGGATTTCACCTCATCTACTTTCTCTTCAGGAAATTTGCCCCCATAAGTGACTTTGGCAGTGTCCAGCAGAGTTGGCTTGTTCCTTTGTTGCAAAAAAAAAAAGAGATAATATGACCTTTAAATTACTGTGATCAAAAGGAAAATAGAAACACACAAAATGTAAAAGACTTTTGAAGTGTGAAACAGCCCCTGTTGTGAACAATTTACCCTTAAATAACAGCACTTACAGAGATAAGGAAAAAACCTTTATTCTAAATCCTATAATCCTCCTCTCTGGAGAAAATGTCTTAATAGGGAATTCTTTAAAGGCAGCAGGATTGGCCAACTTAAAATATTCAATGTCAGGTTTTTGAACCAATTGTGCTTCTTTGGTTCAAAGACAAGAAGTAGCATTTCAGAATAACTTTTCACCACAGGGAATGAAGATGGATGTCTAGACGAATGGAGTGAAATGGAGAATTATACGGGGGGATAAAGGTGGAATTTAGCATAAAGGTCTATTAACAACACCTGCCAGTATTTCTCCACTGGTCCCCAGTTATCCCACTGAACTGTGCCATGAACAAAATATTTTATACGCAGCTGGAATGCATTTGCAGTGGAGAAGAATGAGCGTTCTGCCATAAAACAACTATTGTGAGAATTCTGTCATTCAATAAATGAATTTGCCAATCGTAATAATTCATTAAACACTGCATAATGTGCTTGTAAGGAAAGACATGCTGCGTTCACCTAAGCAGGTTAGTGTCCTTTGGCCTGTGGGCGCAGCAGGCAAAGCCCAGGATCTTGAACATGTCTGTGAAGGCACTGCCATCAGCAGGTTTAGTGATGAAGACGGTGCGGCCCAGGAGAAACACCAGGAAAGAGACCCCGAGGCACACAGCTGGGATTATATAGCCCAGCTCAAAGCTGAAGTTTTGCTGGACGTAGGCCACGCCTCCCAAGGAAAGAATGGCCCCCAGGTTGATGCACCAGTAGAACCAGTTGAAGAACCTGCGTGTTGCCTCTGGTCCTCGGTCTTTAACCTACAATCACAAAGCCCACTGTGTCAGACAACATGTCACTGTTAAACAAAGTAAGGGTGTACAGAATATCATTTTGATACAAACTTTTTTTTAGATGCAAGCATGATTTTCTTTAAACCTGGAGATTAAATGTTTCTTTATGAAATGGAGCACCTGCTTTTATGCCACTTTAGGGATTTAAAAAAGCCTAAACAGCTTTCAAAAACAAAACAACCTGGAAAAAATTCTAAAGTGGGCTTGCAGCAGGAGAAATGTTGGGACATTTTCAGAGCAGCGCTGGGGTGACCTTGAGCAAGGTACCGAAGCACCAAATGTTGAGAGAGCCTGTCCAGGGCAGCTTTCTCATTCTGACACCTCTCCCTCCGTTATTGCATATACATGTGCTCACTTTATGTCCATGTAGACTGCAGGTATCTTCTCTATAATAAACAGTGTAAAAACGATAACTTCCCATAAGAGGATTAATAAAGTCTGCTTTTAGAACACCCAACCATTAAATGGCAGTCTTGTAAGGAGTCCGTAGAGACTAGTTGAAATAACCACTTCTCTAAAACATCTTTCTTAAGTCGCAGTGCTTTTTTTTCCCCATCCTTATCCTAATATATATTTCCAAATCTTCAACACTTCCAGTAGAGATCGAACAATATGTTTCCCGGAGGTAAAGATGGAAATCTGTCTGCGTCTTTAACAGCAAAAGGCGTATTAAGAATATACGTATTGTGTGGAGCCTTGTGTGGAGTTTCCACTTGTGATCACAAGCGGAAACTAACCAAGATGACAAGTAATTTCCACTTATACAGGTAACTATTCAGGAAAATAATACTGATGTCATGACACTGGTTCATTCCACGTAGCGAGACATGCCCGGAACAGCTTCCAAGGGAGACGACCAGGGGCCATCTCACACAGACACGCAGGCCACCTCAGCTGGCTCCTCTCAGTGTGGAGGAGCAGTGGCTCCTCACCCTGTCGCTAAGGGAGTGCCCTGCCACCATGTGGAGTAAGGGTTCTAACCAGGGAGAACTCCAACACATGGCAAGTGAGCTGGGGAGCTATAAGCAAGCCCACACCAGGTCCCGCCTGTCATTACGGACAACTCCAGAGTAGAAGTGAGTCCAGCCTCTCTCAAGGAGTTGGGTTCCAGAGCACAGACTGTGCGTGAAGGTGAGTCCAACAATCTCTAGCCGGCACCGCCCACCCAAAGCTCAGATCAGTCCTTGGTGTACATGATTCCCAATATCCCTACACCAGCATGAAAACTGCTCAACTGTCATAAGATCATTTCCAAAACTCAAAATGAGAGACTATATTCTTGAGAACAAAGTTGATCCTGACTCTGTTTGTCCTCTACCTGATATCAAACCTACAGCATTACTGCAAGTAAATAATGTTACTAATAGTTGTATATTAATAAAAATACCCCATTAGTATGGCAATTTTAAAAACAGGTACAGTAGTTTGATTTGATCAGAAATAAAATCTTTTGCATGTTTCAAGTATTGAGTATCATCATTTAAGTTATTGATAACACCATATCATTTATTAATCAATGAACCAAACCAAATGAGAGAGAAACACAGAGAAAGTGTGTGACAGATGTGAAAGTGCACTACTCACTGCCACAACTACTGTAATTTTATCTATTCTCGTGATTAAAAAAGCTTTTTTAAAAAAAACAAACTTTAACACTATTTGAAATCTTGATAATCAGATATTTTCACAGTAAACATGATTTTGACTCTTGTTGAAGGTTTGACTGTTGATGAGTTTGATTTAAACATGAGTTTTTCTTACAATCCAAAGCAATTTTCAAAATGCATGTGACTGATAAAGGTCATGCGGGTCCAAGAGAACTGTCTCAGTCATGTGATGGAAACTGTAACACGTCTCATGTCAGAGATGACACGCTACATCGCTGACATTATGTATGGATAAATGAAAAAGAAGAATATTTTTCATGTAACAATAGGATGGCCTGCATTGTTTTATTTGTATTGATTTGTAGTAAGGAGTCAGTAAAAAAAAAAAAAAAATCACATGGAATATTAAAAAAAACAAAACAAACAAAAAAAAAAACACTACCTGATCTGCCCCGAAAGGTGTGATGTTTGACTTTACGGTGCCGACACCCAATGCGATTAAAAAGAGTCCGCTGTAAACCACTGTGCCACAATATGGTGAACGAATGGGGCAGGTCACGTTGCTTGGAGGGGTGCTATTGGTGCTCAGACATTCTGCAGGTTGCACTGGAAAAGCTGGCTCTTCTCCACAAAGCCGTAACCTGGTTTCCTCGTTCGAAATGAAAGGGAAAAACAGCATCCCAATAAAGTATAAGATCAAACTTGAAGAAATTGTCCAGAATTTCCCAAGGTACGCATCTGCCAACCAGCCTCCAAAAGGTGATATCAAATAGGTGACTCCCATAAACATCAAAGGTGCTTGGCTGGCCTTGGTGCCCTCCCAATAGAAAGGATTACTATTGAGAAAAAGAACGAGATTTGACGTGATGCCATAGAATGCTATCCTTTCTAGTGACTCAGCCAACAGGATGGCTGCACATGCCAGTCTTCTTCCCTGGAATACTGATGGTGCTGGTGGTCTCTGCCGGGAATCAGAGTCTAAAAGAGGGCTGCTCTCACTGGGATTCCTATTATTAGTAGTCATTCTTAAACCTTTTGAAGGCTTGATTGTTAAACCTGCAAAGACAGAAAGCAAGATTTAGCCATCTTAACAATTTACAATGACAAATATGGCTGTTAGTAATTTTGGTGTGGTTTGGGAAAATAAAAGGCAAAGTGCCAGTGCACTAGCAGCGAATAGCAATTTTAACAAATCGGTAAATAATTGAAATGTTGGGCATTGGACAGATGCTATGTCGAGACCACTTCCAAACACGGTCCAATGTCCTATTGCAGTAACTTTTGCTGATAATACGTTTTAAATTTTACTTGTATGACATTTCTGTCTAGCTGTCCCTGTAGCTGGATAATTGCACAATACATAAATTTGTGAACAGTAGTCTCCGACTTTTTACTACGCATTATCCACATTATGTTGCGTTCTGAAAATAGAGGCTTAACACATAGCCTAGCTTTAGCATAACGATAACTTAGTAAGTTTGTTTTGACGTTACCTTCGACTTGTGAAACACCTCCTGATGGCCGTCTATTACCTCCATATACCAAGACGGTATCTGCCGTTTAGTTTTTCGCTTGTTTGTTTGTTTGTTTGTTTGTTTATATTTTCCTCTTCTCTGATTAATAACTCCGTCAACGAAGAAGTGGAAGTCAATAAAATAGTTTGTCACAGTGGAACCGCGTGACAGCTCAGTCAACAAACTGTCACGCTTGTGTTACTGGGTAAACGATCTAAAAATGATATGCTAAAGGAAATGTCGTAGCAGCGGCCCATCCACATAGTTTAGATATTAGTTCAGTCAACGTAGCCGCAACACCGAGAAAAGGAAATGGCCTGTTTTGTTTTCATCTGAGTCTCTGCTAATTCAAGTACATGCATGCTTGGCAGAATCGTACAGTTTAGAATTTGTAGTACTGTGTCGCGTAAAAATAATTCACAGATAATACTGTTCGTCACGAGTGTCTGTGTAAGAACCGACGTTTCGGTTTGTGTTTCTGGGGGGTGCTTTTAAAAGACGGACAAAACATTTGAAGTGTGCGCTGGCACTTATTGACCGCCAGTCATCGAGGTAGCCGACAGTTTTTACGTGTCATGTTGACTTCTAAACATGGGTTCAGGAAGTGTGTCGGAAGACCAACCCTCCTGAAAAAGCACACAGGGATTTTGCTACCTTGTTTCTGTGTCACTGATGTTTAAAAACAACCCTCCACTTTAACATTTATGGTAAAGATATGAAAATATTATTTCTTGCTTGCCTCAGCCCCAAAACTGGGAACCATACCACAGCCGGGAGAATAAGGTAAATGATAGGTGTGTAAGCACCAGTTAAAACTGGTGAACTAGCTTACTGCGATTCATATAACGTAAACGAAAACAAACAAACAAAAGTACATTTAGCTTATCTACTTTGGATTTAATAAATCATCTGTTACACGATTAACAGAGGGATATTTACTGTCCTGTCAGGACAAAGCTTAAAACATCACTACTATACGATCTGTTAAAAGGTAACCGGACATGTATGTCTTTATTATCGTATAAATATCATTGCCATGTCATGACACACCGTAGTAGGCCACTGACTACTTTTATTATCGTGTGTTTAAGTACAATTGTGAGATACATTTAAAATACTGATCATAATATTTATTTTATTGTAGATCCCACATTGAAAAAGCAGGACACACTTGTGAGCTCAGAGATGCAAGAGAGTTTCAGTCTTCTGCTGAGGTGGCCGAGCTGTTATCTCGATATCAATTTCAAAGTGCACTTGGCATTCATCTGTTCAAAGCTGGTAGATTTCTCTTAGGTAAACCTCCATGTCCTTCTATCTGTATCTATCTATCTGTCTGTCTATCCTGCACTGGTGTGCTGCCACCTGTCCCACACCAACTTTTGTTTCATGTCTCCTTCTGACAACAGATATTCAAATACCCTTTGGCATTATCTTTGGTGGAACCGACATAAATGAAGATGTGAAAGTTGAGCAGAAGCGTGTGGTTATGGAGCAGGTGCTGCTGAAAGCCAGGTGACACTTCCGATAACTATTTTAAACTGTTTGTTCCTAACTGTGAACATAAACATCACATTCTGGTTCCTTACACATGCCCTAAAAGCACTCCCAACAATTTAAAAGATAACTTGAATTAAATCTTACTGCTTTCAGAACCTCAGTTATTTGTTACACATGACAAATAATGCATTATTTGGTGAATGATGCAGACTACAGAATCACAGTTTGCATTTGTGTTTATAGCAGAGGCTATCTAAAACTATTCTTGCATGAAAATTCTATGGGTTGGTTCTATGGTGGATAATATAATGTCATATCTGGCTTCAGTATATTCAAGAGTAACAGATTATCACGAAAAAGGCCTGTCCTATGTGTGTTCATTTTAAGATTTATTGTTTTATTGTTGTTTGTTTTCTTCTTATGGTTTTAAGTTGCTGTCATTAATGTTAATTTAAAAAAAAACACCATTACTTTTAGGTGTAGCTATAAATTTGGGGGGGCGGGTTGGGCAGCTACCAGGACTGTTGTAATCTGATATTTTCTCATTGTATATAGTTACATTTCAAAATCTGTATTCTTCTTTCTTGTCATTTCTTTGCTGTATGGACTCTGCCTGTTAACTGAGAGAAGACTTTATGGGGAATAAATGGAGACATTTGTCTCAGAGTTTAGCTTCCAGCAGGATGGTTTCTCCTTGTAAGCCTGGTCCTGCTCAGGGTTTCTCCCTGTTAAAAGGGAGCTTTTCCTTGCCACTGTGCTTACCTGGGGGTTCAGGCTCTGGGTTTTCTGCCTCTGTAAAACACCTAGAGACAATTTTTATTGTAAAAGGCGCTATACAAATAAAACTGAATTGAATTGAATAACACATAAACTATTGGATATTAGACCCAAACATACTACTGATTTATTAAAAAAAACAAACAAACAAAAAGAAAAAAAAAAAACAACTATTGCTTGGCTGCTTTTATTAATGTCTGTTGATGTGGTAGTAATCAACCTGGCCTGTGAAGTAGAAATTAAAATGTGACCATTTTTGCATCTTTGTAAAATATTGAAATTTAAAAATAACACACCTCACCTTTGTAGTTTGTTTTCAAGATTAGAATTAACAAAGTAATACATGTTTTCAAAATCCAAGGCTGACAAAACCTGTCATCATGTGCAATTTACAAGCAATTTCACATGATGAGCCTTCACCGCAGCCTCCTATTTGTATTTTGTCTCGTCTGTAAGTTCAGTTTCATTCAGGACTTGGTAGGTTCATGCCTTCGAATGGGGGAAATCAATACGGCACAATTTTGTAAACTCTATGTTCAAATATATGAAGATGTCTACCTCTGACCAGCTACTAAATGCAGATTAAACACCTACAGCAATTAGTTAGTGAATAATGAATAAATGCCATATGACAGACATTATCAGATGCTCTGCCTCTGGATATGATGCATTATGATAATATTATTAATGCAGTATTCTTCAATACCTAAATTATATTTTGATTGTTCTATTTTAAATTTACTTTCTTAGCAGAACCAAAAACAAAATGACACAAAAGTTATGTCCACATGCTTATGAATGTAAGTAAGCATGGTCATCTTTGGGTAACTAATCACAATAGTGTGATGTATGTTCTCTCTTCATGGCTCAATAATATCTGGTTCAAACCAGTATACTCAGTATTACAGTATAAATCCAAAGTGGTCTGAGCTCGGCTGTGTGCTGAGGCATCCATGAATCTAAAGGGATGATTGTCTTTGGGAAAACTGGTTCCATCCAGGTCTTTTGACTTCAAACATCTGAATGTGCAGGCCTCCTGCCGTCAGTGCCTTCACACACAGACCTTGATCATGAAATTCAGTAATCACCGTGAGCCCTTCGGCCCATTTAATACACACTGGCACGTGCATATTACTGTCTCCCCAGTTTGTTGCTCTACTTTCTTTGCTTCCCTCTTTGTATTCCTGCTGTATTCATTCTTAATTCCTTTGCCTTAAAACCAGAAGCTTTTATTTTCTGCTCTTATATATCCTGTCTCAGCCTGGAGACTTTTCAGTTTTAATAATGTTACCATGGCTTGTATTTCTATTGTTCTCAAACATTCTCTCTGCTTGCAAAAAGGACAAAATTTGCTGTCACCACTGAAATTTTTCTTGGAAGGGCTTTCATTGGGATGATGACAAATTTATTTTTCCCTCTTTTTTACTGTTTCTCTCAGGTTTGCAGTTGCATTCACTGAAAAGCTGAAGAGGGAAGCAGAGATGTTTTTGGTATGATTAATGTTGAGTTTTATATTGTGAGAATTGAAAAGGTTGTGCTTTTTTATACAACTAGAAAAGGATTTTATCTGTATGTCTGTAAAATGCTCTAAAAATTACTGCTTTTGGTTTCTGAATTTTCATATTTCTCTAAACTATAAAAAATACTTTTTATATTCTCTTATTATTGCAAGATTCTTTTTGATATATCTTTGGACTGTGAACAAAATAATTTGAAGAAATGAAAAGATATCAAATTTTTTATAGTCCAATTAATAAATGTATTAATTGCTCTAAGAATCATCAGATTTATTGTTCAATGAAAGACTTAACAGAGAAATATTCAAACTGCTGTTGCTAAAACTTTGACTACTGAAGTGTTTAAACTATATAGAATCAGCAGTGTGTCTGGATGCTTTCCAGATGCAACTAAACCTTCCCAAAGTATGTTTGTGACAACCTGCTCTGCTGCAACTTTACTATCAGCTAAACCCACGGAATTAGTCATTATATAATGTTTTAGCACAAACATGGACGTTATTAACATCCCTTTTGTTGTTTGAATTTTGCAGGAATCAGGCAGTTTTAATAAATGGAGCAAAAAGCATTGACCATATAAACAAGATACCCGGTCCTGTCTCAAACAGCTGCACATTAATACAACATTACATTGCAGCTGCAAGCAAACCTTATCTCAGCCGTTCAGCGGCAACAACGGGCAGACTCCAGCGGGATAACGCCTACTTACTGACTCACACTTGCTGTGACAAACACACCTAGATGATAATTGTTGCATGATACAATCAAGTCTGTTTCTTTTTTATTCTCTCCAAATTATTGTTCCACACACTCATTGCCTCGCTAGCTTCTGACTCATTTTTCTATCCTGAAATATGTTAAAAGGAGAAATAGTTGTCTTTCACTGCTTTTCTTGACTGATGTACAGAGAATATAACGGTGCACATTATAATAATAATCAGCTGTGGTTTCTCTAAATAAACCTGAATCACCAGTGATTGATTTGAAAATTTTAACTTAACAGTTTAAACATACACTAAAGCTGCCTATTTTCCCCATTTATGTAGATTAATCTATACTTTTTTTGTATATTGCTGATCTGATCTCTCATAAACTCAGTAAGTGTTCTTTTTGGAATAATTTAGTCTTAATTAGTAATTATTAGCATATAAATATGCGAAATATAATGAATGAAAGCTGAGCTTTATTACTTAGGTAAGTAGCCACATGAACCAGAAGACTGAACAACTACTCTAAAACAACGATCAAATAATAACAATCATGTTATCTCTGTATAACTGGGTGTTATCTCTCTATCATAACTAGCTTATGATTTGATAAGTTTTAAGATTTTGAAATCATAACCTCGATGCAGAACCGTTCCAGGCCACCAATTGCTACAGTTTCTGCTCTAGTTTTTTTGTTTAAATTAAACTGTCCCTGAAATGTTTTTCCCCTTTTTTCTCTCCTTTTTGTCTTTAACTGGAATCCCGTTGTTTTTCTGTAAAGCTGTCCCAGAGCAGTAAGATCTACGTGCAGCCTCAAGGTAAGCTTTGCAGGATGACTCTCTTCGGCTGATACTGTGTAGCCCTTCTCATTGAAGTGTTGCAATCATCAATTTTGGCCTTCTTTCCCTCCATTGTTATTCTGTCAACAGTACAGAGTCGTATTTGCTCTTGCCACTGGCCACAGTGTCATGCAGGACAGCCCACATCACTCTTTCCACCAGCACTGTTGTTGGGCAAATATTGTCCCCTCACGGTGTCCAGACCACATCAAACAAAATCATATTAGTTGCATCAAAATCTATTATCATGCTAAAGTAAATATCTACTGAGAAATATAATATATTTAGTGATTAATATAGTTTATTTTGATGGTCACATTATCAACAGATATTAGCTCTAAGGTGATCATGTGTGTTGGTCTGTTTCTCTTCGAGGTGTCCAGACAGATGTGTCTGACAGTTTCAGCTGGACTGAATTCTTGAGGAGTGCAGGTAAAGTACTGCATGATTGGATTCCTGTTTTTATCAGGATATTTTATTCAGTCATTTGGAAAGGTTTTTGCTCTCTGTGAAATCTTTATTGTCTTTTCAAAGTATTGACGTCATTCTTTCTTACTCTGCCTTCCTTTATTCTTCTATCAGGCTGCCACACAGCAAAACATCATTTATCAGAATTAAATCCATGCCAAAAAAAAAATGTATACATCTGCTTTACATCTGTATAACTGTACTCTCACGGTGGTTTCTAATATTACTTTTGAAATTGCTCCATGAAATATGAAGGGATGAAATCTTTTTTTTTCTGTTGCCTTCATTTTGTTAATTTCAGTTTTTGTCTGCACATTTGTCCCTGTGGTTTGTCATCTCATAGTGAGACTGTAATGTCTACGCTGGCCTGTATTTGTGTAGCAGCTTGCAATGAGAGCTATGCTTGGTTTGTCCAACCTGTGTGGTGCAGTGCAGTGGAGTCACCACTGAAAGCAGTAGAAGACATGGATTCTCTTAGCCCAAAAGCAGCAGTAAGACCGCATACAGTTGCTCTCCAGGGAGTTTGCTGGATC
>BJFM01001995.1:186413-246330 GCA_016586285.1 Arothron firmamentum | reverse complement strand
TTTTTTTTTTTTTAATAAAACTAAGTTCTTGTCAAGGTCATGGTCTTCCTGCATATCTGTATTCACACAATTTTCATTCAGCAGGCATTTGCCATCACTTTTTTCCCTTCATATACATGATGTTTGAAAAAGTAAAACAGAATAAAGTGAAATATTATCTATTGATATGTGCAGTCAACCCACAAGATTGCAGCTTTTATGTTTTTTATGAAAGTCACTGCTTTAAATACTAATATATACAGTGGTGGAAAAGGACAGGATTAAAGCTGTACTGCTGCTAATGGCAGTCTACTTAATATTAATTTGATGGTGTGATGGTTTATTTATTTTTTGTTCGGTTGTGAGCACATTCAAATGTTATTTGCTGACTTTGATACTGACGACCTTGAGAACAGACATCTGGAAACTGTCAAGAATTTAGTTTTCTTGTCAACATTAATTAAAAATAACAAAAAAATTGTATTTCTGTCTGTCTAATCAATGTGACCGAACCATTTCAAACACAAAAAATTATTTCAGCAAATATTTCCCCATCGTATTTGAGATTATGTACAATTTTCAGGGTGTCCAAAAACATTTTTCCATTACTGTAGACATTGGTCTCCATTGTAGAGTGTGGTTTTAACCCAACAACTATATTTCTGACTTATTTTTTTGAGTTCCATTTCTTGTAGCATCCCCACAAAGCCGAAATCTAAGAGAATGTCAGGGGTGAAATGGGTCTTTCAAAATGTTAAATGTTCAGATAGTGAGTCATTACTTTCACCAAAAATAGATCTGGGACTGGTGAAGTCCAAAAGCTTTTCAGATTGTTGCGGGAGGGTTTTTTCCTTCCCCTCAGGTTAAGAGTGTGTCGTACGTGACAGTCCTCCACCTTTTACTGCTTTAATGTGACCTGTCTTTCCATTACTAATGCTCAAAAGCACAGCTGTTTTAATTCACACCCTGGTCAGAGTCCTTGTGATTTATTCCAGTTATCTTGTTTGCTGTCCATAAGGTACAGTTGTTCCTATCATCTTGAGAGTTTCTCCCTCTGAGCACATCACTCCCATCGGCTTCATTGGTTCCTAGTGCACTCCCAAATGGATTTCAAAATACTGTTTCCCACCCACAAAGTTTTCCAAACCCTTATGCCTCCTGTCAGCCCTCCTGCTGCCTCGCATATCATCCTCCCCTCAGCTCTCTCCTCTCCACTCGGCCACTCTGCCACACGACAGTGAGACTTTATCCCCTAAGACCAGTGTATCACCAGCTATGTCCACACCTTTAAATCTCAACTCAGGTCTCACCTTTTATAGTCAACCTGACATATCAATCATATTTTTTAGCTTTTAGCCTGCTGTTCTGATACTACTTTTGATCTACTGTTTGTTTTGATGGTTGTTTTTATTAATCTGCCCTGTTTGGTGTCATTGAGAGCCTGGGATGCTGGTTTTTCATCCTCTTTTCCTTCTTCCTTTTCTTTATTAAATGATTATTATTAGTAGTATAGTAGAAATAGCACAAGCAGTAGCAGAAGTAGTAGTAGTAGTAGTAGTAGTAGTAGTAGTAGTAGTAGTAGTAGTAGTAGTAGTAGTAGTTTGGCTTCTTTATCATTGTGCTAATCTGCTTTTCTTTAAAATAATGCAATTGAAATTTGGAGGTTTCTCACTGTTTCTGACCCTGAAATCAAAGCAAAGCTAGTAAAATTGTGCCTTTCATGGCACTCAAACTGCAGAGAGAGTGGGAGAAAAGATGGCTGCAGCCGCAGCAGATGATTTGTGCGCTCTTTTCTCCTTTCCTTTAGAAAGTTGAATTTTACTGTGAATTTAATGATAGATCTCTGTCCTGATGGCTGTGATTCAACCCTCTGCTATTTTCCTGCCTCCGTAGATGTAGTGGTTTGTTTTTCTTTGCCTTTTTACTGTTTTCTCATCCTGCAAATCAATGCAGACAATTTGGCGCATTCCACAGATGAGGGGATTATTTGTCCATCGGCTCCTGGGATCAGGGTCATTGCCTGGACTCCACGCAGTCATTTTAAGATTCTCTTTAATAGCATTACAAGAGCGGCCTCAGCCTCCTGATCTGGACTTATCTGGCAGCAGGGGATTTCACTTGATGGTCACTGGGGCTTTTGGCACGTGCATTTGTTTGTCTATAGTATTAATTTCAAAAGCATTTGTTTCTTAATTTCTCATAGTTTCAAAATACATTATATTCTTGGTGAATTTTGCACTTAACACCACCATTGCTAGCAGAGCATTTTAACATTTGTCCTTGTGTATCTTTATCAGGCCTTAATGTCATAGATTAAGTTTCCAGTGTAACCTTTTAGTGTTAAAAAAATAAATTCTATAAATATTTCAGATGAAAGCCATAGATACATACAATATCAGAATGTTGGTAAAAAAAAAAAAAAAAAAGACCTTTGGCTACTTTGGTTGAAGGACTTTGTCAGAAATGTTTGATCAAACTTTTAATTCCACTTTAAATATTCTGTATTTAAAATGGGTGTCCATAGCTTTGCAGCCTGGAGGTGGAGTCTTGGTGCTTCATCATTCACTGCAGCCACCTTCATTTGCTGCTTGTTTGTCTGTAACATAACCATATTTTACCACATCTATAACGATATTTCTAATCTGTTTTATTGTATTAGACTTTAGGTTGTTGGAATTGGAGCAATAATCTCATACATGTTATTTTATTTTATTTAAAGGAATAAATCCTGCTTCTCTTTCCAGGCCAGGAAACTGAATTCTGATTGTCTACTATTTCACCTTCAATGGACTATGATGACTTTGTCTTTATGAAAGAATAGTATGTTCAGAAACTTGTATCACATTATTGTGCTTTGTGCTTCTTATTGCAGCACCAATCTTGAATCAATCTTTATTCTTATATGAACAGTGAAAAAAAACAAGTCTTTTATCCCAAATCTCTTACAGATTCTTTTATCTTGATATCAAACTTCCTTCTTCATGCAGGACCTGAAAAGGGTAAATTGTGTTTTTAGTCAATATTAGTATTATAAAGCTTTTCTAAAGCTTTTCTAAGCAATATTTAATAGAATTTTTAACAGAGTTCATGGAGAAGGATTAAAGATTCAAATATTTTTAAGCCATGTGAACTGTAAAATTCTCTCTGTGCATTTTTAAGTAAACCAGATCAGTTTTGCCAATGATCTAATATTCTTACACTATTTGATGTTGTCAACATGATGACGGGTTATTTGAATCCAAGGCCCATATATTCCTCACTGTGATTTGTGATCACAAAGACCTATTGCAGGCTGATGAGAGTGCAGCCAGACTCTTTTTTAAAGAGTCTAAAGTGCACAACTGTGATCAGACAATTTTGCAAGGATATTAGTCACTCTTGTCTCATTTTCTTTGTGACCTTGTGTGATGCATTGTTTTCATTATTTCCCAGTGTGGCTGTGATGTTTATTATGCATTGGCACTAACTGTGCGTCTGGCTTCTCTCCAGGTGTACACACCGAGCACGTGACTGAATTGCGTGTCTTCCTGCTGGTCTGTGGTCTGAGAAGGGTAAAGGACCCTTTGTATCTTGTGGAGGATTTTTCAGGTAAACCTAAAAATCTTTCACTATATATGACCTGTAGATATATACGTGCATGCAAAACACAAGACTGCAGAAGAAATGCTGAGTTACAGAGAAGAACTAGCATTAGTGTAACTGTAATTATGACTAGCAATAGAATTACTGACTATAAGCTTCATCAAGGAGGAAGGTTTTAATGCTAATTTCAGAAATGGAGAGAGTGTCAGCCTCCCTGGACAGGAAACTGGTTCCTCAGTAGAGGGAGCGTGGCCTCTAAGGGCCTTGTAGTCAAGAGTATTTTATTCTGAATTTTATGGGCAGCCAATGAAGAGAAGCGAGTATGGGAGAAATGCGATCTCACTTGCTAAATCCTGTCAGAACTGTAGCAGCAGCATTTTGGTGGAGCTGGAGTCTTTTTAAAGAGTTATTTGAACATCCTCCTAACGGTGAATTACAATAGCCCTGCCAAGAAGTAGCAAATGCATGGACTAGTTTGACAGCATTATTCTGAGGTAGTTTGATCCGACCTTTGCAACGTTACACGAACAAAAAGGCATTCCTTGAGACAGATCTTAATCAAAGGTTATTCTAAAATTCCTCACAGACAGTCTAGAGGTTACTGGAGCTCTAAATTGGCCACAGTTTGTTTCCTCAGATAGTCTGCTTCATTAAGCACCTGTGAAAGCCTATCCAAACACTGGTATGGACCAAAGGAGTCAACACTGATGTATTATTTTGTATGTGTCTGACTGCGACCCCTCTTCTGGTTTGGAGTTTAATTGAATATCTACAAAAGTTCATCACATCATTTGAACTATGGTCGTCCTTTGAAACCCAGATTCTCAGTTCATGTGTAAAAGAAAGTGCCCCTCCCTCCTCAAACAGACTGTTTACTCAATTCAACAGGTCAGAATGGGACAGCCAATACAGAGACATGTTTATCTTCCTTACCTAGATCTTTGTTTTTCTCTGGTAATCTCCAAACCCACCTCTGTGTGTATTACCATTCCTGCTCTACGAGATAAAACTGCCCATATTAACCAACCCCAATGCTGCCCACTTTTATGCTTTTTTTTTTTTTTTTTTTTCAGATTCATCATGTGGTTGAGTTAAGCTTTCGCTATGGACGTTAATAACAATTCACATTTTCTTTCCCCTTAAAACAGTTTCATTGTGTTGTACCAACGTCTCCAGAGACCCATGTAAGCCCCAGATCTTAAAGTTTTCTTAGTTTTTCAGTATTAACTTGTCTGTTTCTGAGGTAACAGCATAAATAAGTAGCTGAGGCTAATGTTTCAGTCCTCTTCTATTACTACTTGATTGAAAATCTCCCAGTAGTGCAGCTTTTCCACTGAAAATACAAAGTAAATACACCATAAATAGAACTCATTAATAATAGAAACCGATCCACAGTCTGTGATTCTCTTTCTTTGCTAGATTGTTGATTGATAAATTTGATTAAGGTGTCTGGATTTGTATTTTTGATTCTGGCGCTTTCACCTCTTTCATCTAAATGCACGCACAGAACTCCACCATCAACAGCTTGATTTGATCATAATCTATTATAATAACATGTATAAACAGACTCCATGGAGCCAAGTAATAGATGGAAATTCTGACTAGGTACGACAGCTGCGTACAGCACCCATGTGTTTCTTTTTTTGGCAACACTGTGGTTCCTGAACGCTCACACATGGGTGAACCTTTGTGCTACAAGAACCTTGACTGGCGAGCAAGAGCCTCACTGGCACACTAGGATGATGATGACAATGGTAATGCATAGGCATAAATAAATCAATGTGTAAGTACTTTTATACACAAATTACTACTGAATCACTGTCACGAACAGCAAAATTTCAGTGTGCGCTTTGCTGCCTTTCTAACTGTATTTCTGTAGCCAACATGGTTATGCACATGTTGCTGTGTCATCATCAATTAGGAATGAACCTTCAGGCTCATGGGAGTTTCAGATGATTGAAAATTTATGGAAATGTGCAATAAAAGTGTTGTCCCTACAAATCCGGCAGATGTGGTCAGATTCGCTCTGTGCTGAGTTTCCAGGAGACGCGGCTGCCTTACGCCTACATGAGCTCAGTGGAGTCACATTACTGGTTTCTTTGTATAGGATGTTAATTTTATCAGACTTTAGTAGGGCTCACTCCTGGTAGCACCATGGGCCATGAAACTTTGCAGTAATGTTCCATCCAGGGGTCAGATATATATGTATTTCTTACATCAAAATTATCCATGTCATTAAAAGAAAGATTTTTTATTTACTTACTTATTTTTTTCAGAGTGGCATTGTGGCAATCCACTGAATGTGTTGGTCATTATTGGGCCCAAGGTAAGTGGACACAAATTCATTTCTTCACCATTACACCAGGTTTAGTCATCGATACTTGAAGGAAATGCCAAAGGAACCAGAAACCAAGGAACAGCTGTTCAGCTGTTCAGCTGTTCTTTGGTTTCTCTTCAAGTCTGAATGACTGGCTGTTGGATTGGCCAGGAGGTCTTTTACTGCAGATAAGCCTTTGATCGGCGACCTGTGCAGAGCTACCTCCCTTTAATGCACATGGATGGTCATATAATGCCACATGTGCAAAAAGCTGTTCACTGCTTCTGCTTCATGGTTTTAGTACCTGCAGACTCGCATCAAGCCAGTCAGATATAGAAAAGAAAAAAAAGCAAAAAAACAGCACAACAGCAATGCTGTTATGATTTATGATATTCATAATTCAGGTAGTCAGCCAGACAGTCAGCTCAAGGGTTTGATTAAGAGTAGACTCTTATTGATCCTAACCCATGCTAATTCACTTGTAGCTGTTGACTCAGATGGAGTGCATGAGCCTCCTGTGCTGGACTGAAACGTTAAACGTCTGCACCCACTGTTTTTACAAAGCTTTTACAACATGTAAATTCACCCCAGATGTAATTATTGTTAAATTATGAACAGGGTCAGTACTTTTCATGATACTTATTTAAATCAGTTTTTTAAACTCAGATGTTTTCTTCCATGAAAATTAGATCGTTTGTTACCGTTTAACTAAGAAAGAATCCAACAAGATGTAAATGAAAGGGAAAATAGTGTTGCTGCTTTTGTTTGATGCAAATTTCCAGCTTTTCATTTCATTCTGTTTTCTATTCAAACAATGTAATCTGTTTTGAAAAGCGTACCCAGACATTTGTGGGGGGGGCAGTCTCATGGCAGTATCAACTTCTCTTTACTTTTAGGAAAGGGTTTGTGTGTGTGTGTGTGTGTGTGTGTGTGCGTGCGTGCGTGCGTGCGTGCGTGCGTGCGTGTGTGTGTGTCTTGTGCACGCAGTCTCGATCATCTAAAAGGTTAAAGGTTAGAACTATATGCAGATGTGTAAAGTGAGATATTGATTCTGTGTTGAAAATTATAGTGTCACATTTAAAAGAACAAAAAAGAAAAAAATGATGCCTAAGCTAAGCATCTGTAGTTTTTAGCATTTACCTCCATATTAAAAAAGAAAACAACCCGTAGGTGAAATGAAGCCAGAACATCATCAATCATCGGGAGTGTTACATATGTCTGTTTAATCTGTATAAATATATAAATAACACTGAAATGTGAACTTTCCTATCTGTTTTTTAATCATTTTCAAAGTTGATAACTGCAGCCTACACATGCTGCCTTTTCCAGTCATCCATTGATGTTCTCTCCTCTTCCCTCTGACTTGCTTTGAAATGACATCAGTATACAGTATTTTAGCTTCAAACGCTGGTGTCAGGCACAAGGTATGTTCTGCTTTAGTTCTTTCTCAGAAACAACACAATTAGACATGGCCAGGGGCTTCTCCATGGCATCACCGCTGCTATCCCTCTCTGTTCTGCTTTGTTGTTGTTTGATGCTTCAGTGGAAGCAGAGAGGAATGTTTCATCTCTCTGAATCACAGTTTATCGGCAAAAGAAAAAAGCATATTTTTGTTTTAGAGATATTTTTACCACTACATTTTCTATTAATGATGCTATAATTACCTATACTACTGCATTAATGTTGTTAAAAGTGGAGGGGAAACAGAGGTCAGCTCATATTGCAGCCTATTCATTCAGAAGTAACAAGCTCTCTGAGTCCACAGCACCTGAATTCAGGTCAGTTTGTTAGTGATGACATGTCTCGCTTCACCGTAGTCTGCATCAGGTTCCGTATGATTATGATATAAAAATAAATCAGGTGGAGATGAAGAGAATATGTGAGTGATCTCAATCATTCATGTGGAAGAACCGAGGCAGCATCTGCCTCAAGCATGTTTGTGTGTCTCCCTGTCCAGATAAATATGTGTGTTTTAACACCACATTGAGATGATTGGTGTTTGTCGAAACTTTGCCGCTATCATGGTCTGCCCCCTGCTGCTTTCACAATCTGTTAAATCCCGCATGACAGCAGATAACAAAACAGGTCTGTTTCAGGTTCTTGGATTTACGTTGATGCATATGCAAGCTCATTATAGCAGATGCTTTTAAACATTTTAGTTCTAGAAAAGAAAAACAGAGATGAAGTAGGAGCTTGCTTCATGCTGCCTTTGACCTAAATTGCTCTGCTTTGACGTTTACTGTGTGCAGGCTAATGCACACAAATCCCACATTGCAATTAATCTGATTGGCCACCCACCACACCCTGACCCAAATCTCTAAAAACGCAGGATTTTCTGAGATTGATTTGCCCATGATAGATTATTGGTAGTCTCATTGTTTATTGTAGGCTTGTGGTTAAGTCATAGCCTTATGACACCAAACAAAAACATGTTTGTTTGTTTTTTTAATGTGTTGTTGTCTCTCAGATTGATCCTGTTTTCACCTCGGAAGTGGAAGCTGTTGTCCACAGGTAAAGAGTTTTATCTCAGTTTGTCATCAGATCTTTTAAAAGAAGAATCTGTGGGATTTAAATGCCTGGCTTCTGTGAGGAAACGTGCTCTCCTTGCACGGTGCAGGAGCTGCCGGGAAGAAAGTTTTTAAGCAAATGTAGCTTAGATTAATCCTGATATGATGTGAGCAGAAGGACACTCTCAGAGGTTCTTTTTTATCTGTCCTCATGCTCCAAGGTCTTAGCTGATCTCGGACCTTTTTTGCCAAAGGCTTTTGTCACAACAAAGGTCTTTGTGGCAAAAAGCTGCCACGTCTGTTTAGCTCTCCTGCCTGCCTCGTCTCTCTGTGCTTGTTGCACATAGTGCAGCCATGTTTGCTGTCCTGAGCTTGTCGCTGCCCTTGAGCATCATTCATGCCTGCGTGAACCCTGAGTCACCCAAAACTGAGCTCTGACGGTGCTTCTGCAGAACAGCTGGGATCTCCTTGGCCCTGGAGAGAGGCCAGCAGGAGCTGCACGCAGCCATGAAAAGGTGCTTCGCTCTGGTCAACAGCTCCGTCTCAGAGGGCATGTCAGCAACCATTTTGGAGGTAAACATCTTTAGGCCTCATGGGTACCATGTCAACAGTTTCCTGTATGGCGGGGGCACTGCGGTGCAGAATAATGCGGTTTGATTTCCATCAAAGTAACTGTGTAAATATTTACAGCCGTCCTTATCGGGCTGTTTCCGTCTCAGCTACAGTGTTATCTGTCTGCTCCAGGGGCAATTGCCCAAATTAATTACCTGACAGAAATCTTCCAATTTCTTTGTGAGAAGAACCTGAAGACCCACTAATCTCTTTTAAATGCATCAGAGTTAGACAATCCACAGCAGGATTAAAGTCTGATTAGTGTGTTAGAAAGTTTGACTGGGCAGCCAGCTGACAGTTAGCTGGCTGACTGTTAACTCGATGCACAACCAATGCACTGTATAATCGTTCCTATTTCACCCCGTCATGAAACAAGAGAACACAAATATTTCACTTTGACAACTAAATAGACCTTATTCACCTACACTCAACAAAAATGTTAATATTTTGTGTGAATGTGAATAAATAACTCATTTACCATCTTAATTAAAAATGTTTCTGCTTTTTTCTAAAACAGTGACATTATTATATTATATTTCACCATTTAAATTCATTTTGATTAAAGAGCTTGCACGTACTGGTGGATTAACCATTGTGGAAACACAAAAGATAGAGAAACATAGGGTAACTATGGGTAAACATAGGGTAACTACTTGTTCAATAAAAGAAAATACATTTCAAAAATTACAATGAGCCTTTAAAAATTTGTAATGTTTCACTGGCATTAAATTTTATGAAGAAATAACAGCATGGTATAGTATTAAGTTTAACACAATGTTCAGGTAGTTTGTTACATTCAGTTTCTGTTTTATGTTTTCGACAGTTTTTTTTTTGTTTTTTTTCATTCTTTCAAGAATTTGTCATGAGCACTTTTCCTCCTGAAGTGAGTTGGAGGTATTGATTCTTGCTGCTCTAACAGGCCATGGATCTTGGCGTGCCTGTGCTGGCCAGGAATATTCCAGGAAATGCGTCCATAGTGCAGCATGAGTTCACCGGCCTTCTCTACTCTTCACCTCAGGTACCCTTCATGCATTAGGCTTTCTTAAGACCAGCTCTGCTGATGGCCCTAGAGCGTATGCAATAATTACTGCAGCTAGCGGCTAGCGCTGTCACCTCAGCGCACTGCAAAAGGTCTCTGAGGTCTCCGTCCATGTCTTAACGTGCACGTGAATGTGGAAACACCGTTCGCCAGGCTGATGTGCTAGCTTCCGCCCTGATCTGTAGACGGCGCTGACAAAAATCTTGAAGCTTATGAACACAAATAGTTTATTTTCAGGGCGGTGAGCACAGTTATAATCTGAGAGGGAAGATGTTGAAGGTTGACAATGTGGGAAAGATTCATCTGCCAAGTCTGGTAAAATAATAAAACAATCAGCATGGAAAACTGCTAATATAGTGACACATTTGGTAACTGGGTTTGGTCCCATACATCATATTATTGATATTAATTAGTGTGTTACCTTCCGTTATTCAGAATCAGCTACAGGTTTAAGCAATGAACTGGCGTCTATCATCATGCAGCTCAGCCACTATGTGGAAAAAATATATATTTAGGTGGGTCTTTTTTTTTTTTATCAGAAATTGGTTTGTCTTTCCTCAGAGTTCAGGGAAATTCTGGTCTTATCATGCTGGTCAGCATATAATTTCTACGATTTCTTAACTTTAATGTTTATCCAATGCCTTATAAAAACGGTTTGAACAAACCTGTTATTTTTTATGATCTTTCTGGGGAATTGATGGGGGTGGTGATAGCACGACGCTGCCCTGCAGCTGACAGCAGACAGAGGAGACAATACTGCATTGCTACTAAATGCTTCTAGGTTATCAGAGTTGATCAGCAGATTGTAATTGATCGTTTTAATTGTGGATTGGTATCCCGAACACAAACCTCAGTTGGTTTTGTTTATACCTCTGAGAAGGCTTCAACTTTTGTTGAAGTCATTCATCTTCCACCTCTAACGTTACCTGCGGTTTGCTACGGGAGTCACTTTTATTTTGCCTCTTTTCAGCCAAATAGGTTTCACAATGTCTCCCTTCATTGCTATGCAGATGACACGCAGATATCCTCCCCCCCCGAGATCCGAGGAGTCTAGCAGATATTAAAAACTGTCTTAGGGACATCAACTTTAGAATGACTGCAAACTTGCTCCTGTTAAAACGCTTAAATCTGCAGTTGTACTCTTGCGTTTCCAAACCAACGTCAGTTGTGCAGAATTGTACACATCAAATCCTTCTGCACCAGTTATTCTGACTGCAGTCTCATACTGAGCAAGTTTGTTCAGTCCTGTTTTTTATCAAATATGCATCATTTGTAACATTCTTTGTTTTCATTTGTTGTGTTTTCTTGGCTAAATTTTATTTTTAGCTCTGTGAAGCACTTTGTGACCGCTGATGGTGAAAAGTGCTATATAAATAAAGTTTACTTACTTACTTACTTTACTTAATTAGCGTAGCCCCATAATGCTCTTCTCCCACCTCCCGCTGGCTCAAAATGCAGCACATCAGCTTTTTTAGCGTTACACCAATAAAGTATTGATTTTAACATTTAACCACTTACTTTTAAAGCTTAAATATGTTTAACTCTAAGTTCCATATCTCAAACCTGATGACCTCATGCGAGGCAGAACACAGTCGTAGAAAATAACTGAAGTCAAGGCTCAAGTCTAATGGGAACGATGCGGATGATGTGCAGGGGGATATGAATGGTTTACATCTCTTCAAAACACATTTTACAGACTTGTTTTTTGTGTGTGATGTCACACTCCTCCTCTCGTTTCCTCTCATGGTGTTGCTGATATGCTTGATGTCACTGGGTTAGTGTGTTAGCCTAGAATTCTAGTTAGTATTTTTGTTTTATAGGTTCTACATTGCCTTCTCATTAAAGCAGTGTGTAAGCCCTGTTTGTAAAGTGCTTTTATTATCATTGTTATTGTGATTAGTAGCAGTACTGGTAGTAGCATCAGCAGTAACAATAGAAAGTAAATGCTCTGCATTTACTCGGATGAAGAACCTAAATATGCAAATAACATTACTATAACCACAGTTCATAATTATATTTAAAAGTAGTATGCTTGCCTCAAACTGTGGGGTGAAATTATAAAGTAGCAGAAACTAGGAATACTGAATTGCAAGTGCCCCAAATTGTAACCAAGCAGATTTTTTAGTTCATTTTTAGGCAGTACTCAAAAGTCGGGACGTATGAACGCATCTCAGCGTAGTGGAAAGCACACTCACGAGCTAAATGTAACTCAGTGAGATGTTTAACGAGGTCTGATGTGAAACCGACACATGTTAAGGTCATTACAGAGCCTGAGCACAGGACACCATGCGATAGCGTGCTGTTGTGCTAACAAAGATAAGTCCTCTCTGACACGTGCTAGGCTAAGCTGCCGGGAGGAAGCTTTCGCAGATGGTTGTGACAACTTGGACTGAATAAACTCCACACGCTGCCAGCACCAACAGGCCGCAAGTGCCTGCATTTTAGCCCAAATCTTTCTCACTTGCTTTATAATTTTTTAAAAAAAACATGCATGCAGTCCCCTTTTTTTCTGATTGAGAGGTGTGTTCCAGGTTGTAATTATTGCATGGGGATAATGTTAGCTGATCAGAAGAAGAACAAACACACAAGAACTGAAAAGAACTGACACTTTCTGCCTGAGTGTAATTTGCATATTGAAGTGATTATAAATGTGGCGTGCATAAGTTGAGTCCTAATCCCGTTGCTGAAGATTTTAGCTCTTATACAGCTACACAAAAGAACAGTTTCCTAGCAAGTACCTCTTGAGACATAATCACTTGAATAAAGAGAAGCTCAGTGAATTGTCCTGCTGACTCATTGTGACTGGACGTGACCTTGAACTCTCTACTGCACCCCATTTTTTTGGCCTCTTTTTAATTGTTGCTGTGGATCTTTCACATCGCAGCAGCTGCCGGGCTGGTAGAGTGGGGGAATCATTTTGTTGTTTTGTTATTTGCTATAAGTATGTGCTGGGCTATTAGGAATGCTTAGAAAGGTCTCTTGGACAGCCATATCTAAATCTGGAGCCAAAAATATATCTTTCCTTTGGCAATGCACAGACTTTTTTGAAGTATTTACTAATCAGAGCACGGGCTTTTTATCCGAGTTCTGCTTTCACGCTGTGGGTTTTCTTTTATGTTCTGAAACACATCTCCAGGCAACTTCAATAGCAAGCTTTAAATGGCATTTGGCAGTGAATGAGACACATATTTTGCCTTTATTCTCATCAGGAATTTGTGCATCAATCTCAGAGGCTGGTGTCAGATTGTGAGCTGAGAAAGCGGCTGGTGGGGAACGGCAAACTTTATGTGGAGGAGCATCACAACCTGAAAAGGGAGAGAGAAACCTACCAGCAGCTGGTGGAGACCCTGCTCGCAGAGTAATGTCACAGTCTTCAGACCCAGTCTGGTGACTTCCTCAGGAACCTTAGCAACACAGGGAATTACACAACCCTCATTTTTACCTTTTAGTAATTGCTGTAAAGATGTCTGTGAAAACAGTGCATGCTGTGAGCTGCAGAGCACTTTGAACCAAAGACCTGCAGTGAAAATGATTTTGTCTGCATGAAATACCGTATCTTATGCATTTGAAGGTGAAATAAACTGATGATGTGATAAATGAAGATGACTCAGAGCTTCATTCATTCTAAGGAGGAGATTGATTGTCGATTTTGTAAGGCCGAATGCGTCTTGGATGATTCAGCGGTGAATGATCTGTCTCTCGGGCAGACAAATTTAAACAACACAAATGTGACCCTGTCACATGTACGACAAAATGTATAGTGTGCACTTTTTGTTATTCTAACGCAGTATAAGCTGAGAAAGTGTTCAGTGAATGCCAGGAAATTTTGATAGTCCAGTGAAGACATTGCTAAGACAAGAGAACTCTCTTTTCTTTCTAGACATTTCATTTACATTTATTAACATGGTGCAACGGCTGAGCTAAACTGAATCAAGATTCTGGCAACAACGCTTGTTTAAAGGGCAGCGGGGCACTCAAGGTTTTCTTAATTTGCTCTTGCAGAAGTTGATTTTGGCATAATGAGTGGGCTCCCAAAGGTTTTGCTCTTTGTAACACGATTTGAAAACTAAAGTGGCTGATAGTACAGTACAGCACAGATCTATGTGCTGTCTGCTACTCTCTGCTATTCAAATATCTTTTTTTTATAAAAGAAAGTTTGCAGCTTTTCTCTTCCATACTGGAACGAGAGGACATTTCAGACCTCTGACTTGGCTCCTCCAAATAGTCTGCCAGGATGAGCAGCCGGAACAAACTTGCAGAGTGGAGTTCCTTTCGGACTCGTGGTGGGCTGCATGCTACATGTGCACACTGGCTGCAGGGTGTGCACTTTCTCTGCTGGTAATACATTCACTTGTCTTGCCTTTACTGACTCGTAAACACAAAATCAAACTTGCAAAACCTGCTTTATTCATTACCATTTTAGTTAAAATACACAACTGAAAAATTAAGAAGATGCAGAAAACCAGAGTGGGAACCAAATACCTGCAGACTGCAGACTGCACTGATAGTAAAGCTAAATGCCATGGCGTTATACTGTGACCGAGCATAAAATTAGACTTCATCATTTCAGAAATGATCATTTTCAAAAATCGGATGTTTATTTTTCAACTTAAACTCCAGAGAAACTTTGCATGATTGATTGCTCTAAAAACTGCCTCTTTTCGTCTACTGATCTCTAAAAAGCTGCAATGCTCAACAAAACAGTGAAAGCAATGAACCGGACAAGTAAAACCAAAAACAATTAATTGTAATTTTTGATTTTGGGGCAAACTGTCTCTTTGAGCATTCTGTTAATAATGCTTAATATAAATAGATTGTGAATGAACAAAGGCAACAACAAAAACAAAGTCCTCATTTACAAATAAATAGTCAGAAATAGCAGAATAGAAAAATAAATCTATTCAAATTATAATAATGTTCAATCAAAGCCACGCGAATGGACGAGCTGTGATCCCAGTAAACCACTGGTCGGAGATGCTGGTGTCAGCCAAAATCAGTGCACTAATCACCAGGAAATGGAAACCACGTTCTTTCCAAGCCAGCTGGATCCTCAGCGGTGACATTTTTATTGCATCAAATAACCAGTTCAAGGTCCAGTGTGTAAGACTCCCAGCAGCTGGCGGTTCATGGTTCATGAGCGTGCTGGAGGACGCTGGAGAAACTTCATGCCCCAGAGATGGAACCGGAACTTCTTGTAATGAGGCATCAATGGATTCATTAAAATCTCCAACACTGAACCACAAGTCAACAACAATTAAACACTGATCAGTAAGACAACAATAAGAATCATTGTTGTGGGAAAAAAAATGTCTTTGACAAAAACGGGGATTCGTTTCTTCCTTCCTAAAATAAAAAGAGGCGAAATGCTTTCACAGTAGTCTATCAAACGTAGGGATCTTTGAGTAAATCAGTGGTAAAATCCATGTTTTCTCTTTTGCATTTTGTGATCAATATATTTTATCACTGAGATTGTTTTTAGTGTGTATTTTCCACTCCAGCAGGTGAGAGTAAAAGTTTAGAAAAGGTGACGCCCACATGCAGCCTGTACATTTTGTGGCTTTAACCACTGAGAGTTTGTCTTTTCAGCCACTTGAAACATAAGCATACACATCTACACATATCAACAATAATTTACTGTACACGGACACGTAAAAGGCCTTGTAAGGTCATGAAATGTAGAGGAGTCGCAGTCTTGCAGACGGGCGTGGAAGGTCAGCATAGGCATTGAGGTGATCAAAGCCACATCTAATGTACTGTACATGATTTTGTATTACAAGTTTCCCCCCAGCTCTGCAATGCTCATCTGGGGCTCCTCCTCACAGCTGTCTGTTTTTCCCACCCAGTGGATGCCGTGGCCATTCTCCCTGGGTGTGACGTGAGGTGAATGCTGGCGGTCCAGTGTGGAGAAGGTGGTGAACTGCACCCGTTTTCTCCTGCTGGTGGGTGAGTGGAGGGACTCGGTGTGCATAGGCTTGTTTCTGAGTGAGCCCACGCAGCTGAGAGGGGAGTCTGTGACGGAGGCCAGACAGCTGGGCCGTCTGGACAGCGAGGCCGTCTTATCACACTCGATGTCTATGACAGTGGTGGTAGTCTGTGCATCTTGCTGGACGGGACTCCCTGGCACGCTCATCACCAGCTCCGCATCTGTGCCGAGCCACACCCAGTCATGTCTGTGGCCTGCAGCGTCCTGGACATGTGATGGAGGCTTCTTGTGTCTGAACTTGACAACATATGAGACACAGTTTACCAGGAAAACCAGGATTGCCAGACAGAACACCCCCAACAGAGCATACATGCCAATTTCCAAGTCTGTGAGGGGCCTGTTAGCTAGCACTTCTTCACCACCAGTTCCTCCCTCCGTCTCCTGTCCAGGTGTCTCCACTTTGACTGGGAAGTTGTTATAGTTTACCAGGTTTCCAGGGGCCTTTACAGTACTAGTATAAGTGCTCATGTCCTCCTCGATCCTGTTGTCTGAGCCATATGCTTTGCTGCTGTCGCTGGGGCTGTTCATCATGCTAATGTTGATGCTGGTGGGATTGCTGGGCTTTCCAACACTGCTGGTCTTCCCCACTCCTCCAAGGCTGCCGCTGGTGAGAAAGGTTCGCTCTGTTGATTTGATTGTGGTTGTAATCTTCTGCATGGCACTCTCCTCCCGGTCTGTGTTTGAGCTGCGCTCCGGCGGATCTTGAGATGGCCTCCTTTGCTTCCTCCTTCCGTCCACCTCGTTGTCACTATTCCCATAGTCCCTGCCATTGCTGTTGGTGTTGTTCGCGTTGCTCCCTGGCCGCCGACTGTTCACCTGGAACTTGACTTTAAGACTTCCGTTGCCCACAGCTATGGTGCTTTTGCGTTTTGATTTCTGGCAGGCCTCACAGATGGCCATTTCCAGTCTTACGAGGACTCCCTCGCCTTCCCCCTCTGCCACGACAGTCGGGGGCCTGTCCTGCACTGACACCACCCCTTGATCCAGCGACATACCCGTCATTCGATAGGAAGCTGGATCATAAATATCAAGCGGCGTCTGACTACCGTCACTGAACTGCAGCCAGGCGCTGACCAAGGCCTCCTAGAAGAATTGACAAAAGGAAAAATGCGGTTAGAGTTAGTCTGAGGTCAATAGTTGAAGCTTTTTTAAATTTCAAGAGCAGCACATTTATTGGATGAGTTTTCAGATTCATTTAAAACTCTGCCCAGAGAGTATGCTTTTACCAGAGAGAGAGACAGGGAAGAAAACTAATAAAATTAACAAAACTGCCTCCAAGTTTATGGCTCAGATGTCTTGAACGCTTCCTGAGATTTGTAGCTAAACGAAAATCTGCTGCATATCTTAGCTTTCTGTAGACATTTATTCGATTTAGAAACATGGTAGAAATCCTCAGCCACAAATTTGAACGTTTCTTTGGCCGCTCGTTGCGCACGCTGAATATGAAAATTACACGCTTCTTGACAGTTTGTCTGACGGCGGTTACCTCTTTCGGGTTCTGCAGAACCTCCTCTGTAGTTGTTGTGGCCAGAAGGGCCCTGTTGCTTCCAGGACTGAGCTGTAAGGTCAGCGAGAGTCCCGTGACCAGTTGAACCCCCATTTCTGTGATGGTCACTTTCTCATCTGTGACTTTAATGGTTTTCTTAGCCAAGATCACGTCAGACAGCGGAGAAAACACCTGTCATGGAGCAACACAGGACTCAGCATTGTTACAAGTACAAGTTGCAGTACACCTTTGAAAAATGACCTCAATAAACACACGTCACAAACAAGGCTTGCGTCATTTCAAATAATACAAATCAATGTTTTGAAAATTGGCATAGACTGTGGCAAATATCGACCCTCAGATCACATCAGTTCAGTGACTGCAAAGTAAAAATGTAGGTAGACAAGATAGAAGAGTGGTGGGAAGGATGATTCTGGTGGTGCAGAAGGTGAAGAGGACAGCGTGTTGTCGAGGAGGAGCTGAGAGAGGCTCTGAGTGGTTAAGGGCTTCCAGATGACTGGATGGCTGCAGCTAATGTGATGCAGATCTGTGCATGCTCACAGAGCTTAGATGTAAGAGAGCTGTGAGAGAGTGGTGAGGTGTGCAGTCGGTGTGACAGAGGGCCTCAGAGGCAGGACTGCACCGAGGATGGGCCCTCAGCCCCTTCTTGTTCACTACAGTGATGGACAGGTTGACAGATGAGGTTAGACAAGAATCTCCATGTTCGCGGTTGACACTGTGATCTGTTGTGAAAGCGAGGAGCAGGTGGAGGAGAGCCTAGAGAGGTGGGGGTATGCCCCGGAAAGGGCAGGAATGAAGGGTAGCCAGAGGGAAAACATGTGTGTAAATGAGAGGCATCCACGTGAAACGGTGAGGTCACAGGGATTAGCGATAAAGGAGGTGGAGGATTTAAAGTACTTAGGGTCAACAGTCCAGAGCGACGGGGAGCGTGAAAAAGAGGTGACGAGGTTCTCTCTGAGAGTGGAGCAGATGGGTAGGATCAGGAAACCTGAGGAGGGACAGTGCAAATATGGGTAGAATGATGCTGAGGTTGGAAGAGCCACGTATGAGTCCTAGAGGAAAACCAGAGACTTATGGATGAGGTGAAAGAGGACATGAGGTCAGCTCATGGTGCGGGAGAAGAGGATGCAGAGGACAGGGGTGGATGGAGATATGGTGACCCCTGTGCAGAACAGCTGAAAGCAGAAGAATTTACTGTATTCTGCTAAGATTTTGTTTGATCGTTTAAATCTTGCCAGTACAAAATAAACTGAAAAGCACATTTACTTAGCAACATGGCCTCTGATGTGTTGTGTAATCTTTGAAGAGGGGGATTAAGGCAACACAGAAAAGTGCATGAGGTGTGGGTAAAAAAAACAACAACAAAAAACACACATTTCAGATGGAAGGGAAAGTTGAGTTTGTAAGTCTGACCAAAAGTTTCCTAATTTCTATAAATGTTTCCATAATTGTCTTCTCTGTCTAGACGATGATGGGCATTTAATCATCTGCAGTAGATAATGAACCGGAACTCTATTGTTGCATGAAAACAATTAAATCATAAATCCTAACCCCAAACTAAAAGTCAAAATTCAGTCAAGATGTTCACATTCAGTCAACAGCAAACAACAACAAATCCAGCATTTTACCTGGATAGTGGTGCTTCCAAGGTCACGCCCTGACAGCACTCTTCCCGCCTGCAGCTTCGCCACTCGAGGGTCCTCCACCTTCATGAAGTATCGAACCAGCTTTGTGACATCCACCTGCCAATCTGAGCCTAAAAAGTAGGCCTTCGGGTCCCGAGGATCCACCTGCTCGGCCACAAAGTGAGTCAGCACGCGCACCATGGCGTGCTGGAACTGCAGCATGCAGCCTTTGGCCTTCCTGTCACTTTCGTCACTGTTCCAGCCACCTCTGGGAGGAGAAGCACACATACTGGTCACACCCGCCACCCAGTCAATGCTCTGCTCCATGAGGCCAATCGCTCGCCAGTGTCTCTTTGGATGATTGGATATTGGATTGTGCAGAACAATGGAATCGAGTCAAATCGAGGTTCTGTTTGGGTTTACGTGGATTTGGAGACACTTCTAGGAAAAATGTCTGAAAGGCAATTGTGCGTCTCACCGTTTTGAGGACAGTATGGGCACCCTCCAGCTTTTGATCTGGCTGAGCTCTGTGTCGGACACCTCAATCTGCAGAGGGAGCTGAGGGATCCATACGTTCAGTTCCAGCTGCGCGCTCATGTAGCTGTAGGTGAAGTTCACCAGCATCTTCACTTTGCCGTTGGTTTCTTTTCCATTCACAAAAACATAGTCACACCTGTCTGACACCTGCAGAAAAAGATTAGAACATATGGAAAAAAGTGAAATAGCTTCTGAGATTTTTGAGGGAAATATCATTAGATTACAAACATAACCTAAGCCCTCCACCATGAAGCTGACTGCACTTTACTAATATGTTAAAAACACCATATGGACACACGATCAAGGTCAATGACTTCATAGTCATCAGGAATAATTGTGAAAACATTTTAAAGCTAAATCTCATCTGCTGGTCATCAAACCAATGACAAACACGATATATTCTCATGTATGTCACGACAGGAACCAACGGGAAGCTGTTCCGACGGTAAATGGTGCAGTTCTGCGTCGTATGTTGCGCCACGGTAATGGCAATTAGCTGTAGTCATCTCCCACGATGATCGGCCGTCCAAAGCCAGAGGAAGAGGCACGACTGCTGCTTTATGCTAATCAGAGATCACGTGTCACCAGGCTGAACATAAGCCATGCACGCTCACTATGCTGTGATGTCAAAGGTGACCTTGACCAGATCTGGCTGATGGCTGACTTGTGGAGTTTGAGACAGGAGTCAGAAGGAAATCTGACCTCGCTACAGCCCCACATCGAACACAGAAACTGAACATAGAAACCCCACCTTTGACAAATACCCTATTTTTCGGACTATAAGCCACTACTTTTTTTCCACGCTTTGAACCCTGCGCTCTATACACCCATGCGGCTTATCTATGGATTTTTCTGGGCTAACGGCCTTGGGGGGGAGCATAAAGCGAGACAGACGGGGAAGGAGACGCCAAGAAGACGCTAGTTTTAAGCGTAACTTTTAACAATCATTTTGCGTGTCGTGTGCACATCCTCATCATGGAAAGCACACAAAGAAATGCGTATAATGCAGCTTTTAAGTTGATAGCATTCGATCTGGCTATCCAGGAAGGAAATAGAGCTTCTGCAGGTAAGCTTGGGGCTAATGAATCAATGGAGAGACGCTGGAGACGGCAGCGTGAAGAACTGAGTCAATGCAAAAAGATAACGAAGGCTTTCAGAGGTAATAAAAGTCGACGGCCTGAAGTTGAAAGCGTTTTACTGCCGTGTTACAGGCACCGTTTGGAGACAATCAGTGAAGGTATATTGATAAAATTTTGCAAAATAGTTCAGTGTACATATCACATTTTTCAAAGTGGGCATCTGCGGCTTATAGGACGGTGTGGCCTATATATGGAAAAATAGCTTTTTCTTTTAGAATTTAGTGGGTGCGGCTTATATTCAGGTGCGCTCTATAGTCCGGAAATTACGGTGTGTGTATATATAAAGAGTAAACCTAAATCTAAATGGGAAAAAGTGTCCCAGTTCCTGTGGCTCCAACCGTTACCGGGACAATGATGTGACAGATCATAGAGACAGGATCTTTTGCAACTAGCATGTTTGGTTTTTTCCACCAGTATCAAAGACCTGCACTCCTAACGCCTCCAGATCAGGCCAACAATGACTCATTCATGAGTGCCGATGAGAACGAGGTGGTTTATTTTGTTCTCCTACACTTTATCCATCTACAGTATCTCCCAAATCAGCCCTTAACGTAGATGGTACATAAACAACATTTTCTCACCGCTGTTGTCTTAGTTTAATAATGTTGCTTCATGACATAAAGTAAGAAAGTACAACACAAACTAGCTTTAAAAAAAACAAAACAGATAATTATAGACAATTTATAACATTAAAGTAATTGAGATTACAATTATCTGGTCCCTAACATATGTTTTCTTCTGATTTTACATTTAATTCAGTGCTTTCCTGGACACGGGTCTGTTTCCATCCCAGCAGATTGTTTTCCTTATCTCACATGATCTAACCATTCTGTATAAATCCTTTTGCGTCCATCACTTGATCGTCCTCTGTCACCCAGGAAAAAAAACATATGAGTCAAGCTGTTAATATAAGAAGATTAGAGGGAATATTTGTGACTGAAGCTGCCTTCTGGTCAGCACACACACTGAGAGCGAGGCCAGAATAACAGCAAACGAGGCTGCATCACAGGGTTAAAAGAGTAACTTAGTGGACATCCTCATGTAATCCTGCTTTTCTTATAACTGACACCCATCTGCTCTTAATATATGTCTAGCTACTGTAAATACTATGCTGGAAATCTCAGAGAGTAACATTCCACACACAAACCTACATTTTGTGGGATATACCTCTTGGTAAACCGGCTTTGAGCTGTGAACAGTCAACGCTAATACCTGATCTACCATCTGGAGTCCACCACATGTGTTCAGACAACGTTTTGCAGTTGCAGCGTGCATCCTCAGCCCCTGACCTCCGGCCCACAGCCCTGACTCCCCCATTCCATCAGCCTCACTAAATAAAAGCAAGTCACAAGCAGAACGCGGCAGCTACGCGTGAACCCGTTTAGGTCAGCGATTGATTTTACTACATTAAACACAGAGAAGTGATATGAACGTATCTGTACCTATTGCATGATTGCAAGCCGGTCCGTTTGGGCTACCTGAAGGACTTAATCGCGAACCACGAATTACAAAGAAGAACCAATAGGTGTCATCAGCGTTAATGGGACGTTAACGATGTTAGTTGACTTAAGCAAACCCCTGGATCTTTACATTTGGTAAAGAAAATCTAATAAAGAACAGAATAAATAAAAGCAGTATAAACACATTTTTAGCAAAGGTTGCACTTCTCCTGGGAAGTTTGTTCGACATATATGAAGCATAAAAGCTTCTGACAGAAGGCAGACCTCTCCCTGAGGGCTCTGGCTGGGTCATAACAGCACATCAGAAATATATTTTGCTTCTCAAACCATTTAGGACTTTATAAGCGAAGTTAATGCGTTGATGCAGCTGTGAGATCGATCTATTTTTTTACCCTGCTGAGATATGTCGTTTAATCCTGATAGAGTCTTCAGGTGGCCAATTCTCTTGGTGCCTTAATGTGACTCTTGTGATTCAGGTCGGAGTCCGTGATGCGTCTTTATTTTCAACCGCGTTTTTGTTTTGTATCCAACTGTAGCTGAACAGTGACTTTTAATGGGTCTTCTTTGTCTCCCAGAACTATGACGTCAGCCTTCGATCAGATACTTCCCATTCCAATTTAGCTCCATAAGAAGATGAGTGTCATCTTACAATAATGCATGAATAAATATGGAAATGTTTCTCAAACGTACCTTGAGTACGTCTTCATTGGTGGAACTACAGTCTGTGTAGTCAGAGACATCGGTGACTACTCCATCTTCCTCCACAGCAACTGTCCTCACCGGCATCACCACCTTTTTCCCAGTCAGGACAGCTGTGTTCAACATGTCCGTGTCCTGCAGACAGGGAAGTCGGCCATTTATGTTATGTTTGATAACACACATTTCTGCTCGCTTCAGGGCGCTTAGCGCGAAGCTTCTGACTGCAGGGCACGTTCCTGCCTCGTGCCTAATGGATGCTGGAATAGGCTCCAGCGCCCCAGTGATCCGAAAACCCCTGATGAACAAGTGGTCAGCAGGAGATGAATGAATTAATAGCTGTCAATGTAATCAGAAAGACAGTTTTTGGCCGATCCCTGCAGGTCAAGTGCACTTTTTCTGTTAGCGCTGCAGCTGAAGCTGAGTGTGACTGGGAGGGGTCCTGGAAGTGTCCTGGAACTAAACTAAAGCCCTGTTGTTGTGTGGGTTTGTGGGTGTGTGCAAGCATTGGTGTGTATGTAACGAGACATATTTGCATGCATGCATGCATGAAAAACTGAAGCAGGACACTGAAGCAGATGGATGTGTGTTCTCTTCTGTACATGTATACTGTTCTAAAGCTGCTCTAAATTAAGTGGAAATGATTTAATATTCTGTGTCTGTGTGTGTGTGTTTGTGTGTGTGATTAGCCTGAGAATAGAGAAGCTGATCATCAGCTGATTTAAAAAGACACTTGGCCTCTGCATTTATGGAGGAACAGATGGATAGAGTCCCATGACTGTTAAAACTGCTCTAAATGAGGTAGAAATAATGTTGTTTTTTTTCACTGATGATTCAAAATTGCTAAAAGTACACAGTTGAGGAGGCTGTCTGGGTGAGGCCCTGACAAACAGCGAGGCTTTAGCTGGAGTTCAGCCGGCGAGGCTCGCAGTGATCAGCCAGTGCTGATGTCACCCCAGGGCAGCCTTTAAATCTCCTCCTCGTGCTTGGCTCTTAGTGTGAGGTCAGCTTCTAATCCGCAGGAAAGATGAACCGCGTCAAACTCACAAATCAGGACACTCTGCCGCACTCTCTTAAAATCAAGCACTGTGGCATGATTGTGATTCTAATGCAGCTATTTCTGTGAAATGTGTGATGTTAATGGTATGAGTTCAGCTTGCAGTAATTAAATATGCACATATCTGATTTTATAATGTATTTGAGTGCGTGTGTGTGTGTGTGTGTGTGTGTGTGTGTGTGTGTGTGTGTGTGTGTGTGTGTGTGTGAGAGAGAGAGAGAGAGAGAGAGAGAGAGAGAGAAATTATTAATCATGAAGGCTCCAATAAGGAATTAGGCTGCCCCCAGGGTGAAGGATCAGAGAGTAATGGGATATAACAATGAATCACGTTATCAAAGTTAAAACCATTTATGCTACAAACAGCTGAAATCTTGTTATAGCAAATGCAAATGCAGAGTCCACTTGTCCTCATTTAGATTTAGACCATTTTAGTTATTTACCTATTTTTCAATAGCACATAAATACTCCATCCCAAACATCTGGATAAAGAAATGTCAAAAGCAGACAAAAGCTGAAGACATTCTGAAGGTTTCTCACAGGCGCGTTGAGAAATCAGTGACCCCTGGTGACGGCCACACTTGGTTCAGTTGCTCAAAGTAGTTTATGCATTTTTGTCATGTGGTTATTACATCGTGGATTAATTCTAGAGGTAGCGCGAGAAGAGGCCTGCAGCACCGAAATAGCTGCGTGAAGCAGCTGTTCGGAGCGGATGACCGCATAATGCACGCTAGAACAGAGCAGAACAACGCAGTCAGGAGACATCAGTGAGCTGACAGTCAACAACGCAAGGTCACACTCTGCTCAAAATAGAACCCATTTACCAAACAATCCAAAGCAGTCTTTACGGGCATGCAAAGCAGACAGGAGTGGATCAGAGCAAAGTGCATTTTATGATATTTTCATGCATCAGTGCTCAAAGGATGCAGCCCATGTGTTGGCTCTGTCACAGGCTCTGCTGTCAGGAACATCAGGGTGGCTTCAGGAACAAGTACTTGTTGGTGTGGAGGTTGTCGTCCAACTCACCATGACAAGGGGGGCCAGGCCTACAAAGTCTCTCTGAGTCGTAAAAATCCTCATGGCTCCTTCGGTTTTTGCTTCGTTCTCAGGCACAGACGGCAGCTCCAGCTTCCACACGATCACCTGACTGTCCAGCGGACTGCTCAGCTCCTCCACTTCAAAATCCATCTGCAGCACCTCCAGCAGACTGCTCTCAAGCCTGCTTGGTAACCAGAGATAGACAAGGGAAGCATATACATTAGTTGTTTTTCACGACTATAAAGAAAACTATTTAGAGAAGTGTGACATAGCATGGATTTACACGTCACCTCTTAGAATAATTCAGGTTTTTCAGAAAAGACAAAAATCACGTGACCAGTATCGTGATGAGGTGATTTAGGTTAAAAAAAAAAAGAAAATCAAAACATTTTTGGCACAAAAATGACATATAGGCTATTACTGTACTATGGTGATTGTGTTTTACTGTATATTATAACTATAGTCCACTTCTCCTGATGGTGAGTCAACCTCAAGAAAAGTAAAAGGCTTAATAATAGAATTAAACACACAGAATATTTAATTACAGTCTTGCTGTCCATAATTTCACGTATACATTTCTTAACAACATCTGACTCTATTCTTCTGAGCATTGTCCTGACTTCTCTCTTTGCAGTGAGAGATAATTGGGTGTGAATGGAAAGGCAGCATAGTGCATCGCAGCGAATCCCGCTCTCTACTTCCTCTGGCTCATTGTTTTCACAAAAGGACAACTCACAATAGATCCGGATCTATGGTTGGTGGAAGCCAAAGAAAAGTAAATCAAGCAGCCTTTTGTTTGTTATCTGATGAAGGCCGTGACGTTAGATAGCATTAGCATGCTAATATGCCTCCAATGCCCTGCTTTACTTTTGCGTTGCTGGTTTTTAAAAGTGATGCACACTTGTACTTCTAACGAAAAGGCTTCTAACGCCAGCCATTCCAGTATTTTATGAAATAACCATTTCACAAGATTAAAGTAGTGGGCTTTAACAGGCTTATCATCTGGTGTCTTTAAAGCATTTTTTTACTGAAGTTCATATTTCAGAATCAGCGACACTAAAAAGTACTTACAGCACATCTTTGCAGCTTCAGTCATGTTCCAGCAAAATCACTGATTCCGTTTGAATTCGTCATCCATCTGTTGCTGCTAATCCTTTTACATTTAAAGTAGCAAATGAACTTGTGTTTATTCAGGTGTGATTGTGATGTTGCACGGCTGCCACGGACTAAACCTGGACACACAATCGGCCACACGTTTGTCACCATTGAGGTAGTGATTTTCTGCGTCGGCCTCCATGTTCCTGACAGCCAGTGCTGCAGAGCTACAAGATGAACTGAGGTTTTCCTACTAAATGACTTAATCTCAATACTTTTGGATCATGGGTTGTAAAGATCTGCAGATACTGGTGAGCAAATGTCGCAATGGTAGAATTTGACGAGGGTTTGGTGGCTCTTTAGTCATTCTGAGGATAGATCCATGTCAAACATGCTTTGAATGCAAACTGCTTTAAATATTAAGCTAATTTTGTGTTGCACGTACTTGCACAGTGCACTGAGCATGGTGACATTTGTAGTGCTCAGCCTTGATGGAGGTTGGTGATTTCAGATTGCTTGTGATTTGCTACATTTACAGAAAGACTTTTGAACTTTACAATTTACATGTTAGAGAAGGGTTGAGGGAAAAGCAGCTGAAACATCCTGATTTATTTAAACAGGTCAGAAAAGAGTTTTCAAGAAAAGACGAGGTGGCCTGACCTAACCCTAACCCTAGATGTAATAACATGATCCAGGTCCACCAACATTCATTTTGTTGAGGCATCGGTATTCATTTTCATAAACCCTGGGTGCATAATGCCAAATGTCTCTAAGCAGCTTCTCCATTTCAGTGGCTGGTGTGGCGGACTGAAAATGTGAACTAAATAAAATGTTATGAAGCCACCACTGGCCTGCATGCATAAAAAAACACGTCATAATGTTCTCTTGGAGTGTCCGAGCACGGAATTTCATTTTTCTTCAATGACCCAAGTTGGTACACCGTATCTTTTTATTTGGCAGAGTATTGAACTACAGAAAAAGATGTCTGTTCGGACAAAGATACAGACAGCATAGGCCCCCACATATGGACAGTATCAGACCGGCTGCATATTTATGTTGTAAATGTCTTTGTCAGGGCTGCACACACAGAAGTTCTGTGTTACTGGAAAGACATTTATTTCTCCATTGTTTCTACAAGCTACCCTTCTATAATAGAGCAGCAACATTCTGCAGCTGCAACCATCTTTTAATAATCCCGCATACAGTTCTAAACGAAACAGGACATCGCACAAGTCCTCTCTTGGTGCTCTAATACATCTGTCCACGTTACAGACAATGCGGATTTAGTATAATTGAGTAATCTCAACATATTGCTCAGAGACCTGAGATTAAAGGATATTAAAGGCCAAATATCAAAACAAGATGTGATCGAGTCACATGAGCATGGCCCTATCCCCTTAAGCGTGCGTTAACACAGATATACAGATAAGACCGGGGGTGCTTACGGGACTTTGGTCATTCTTATGAAGCTTGCAAGCAAACAATGCTTCGAAATATATGCCTGTGACTAACATAAGACCCTGACCAACCTTCTGCACCAGAGGATATATGCAGAGTATGCAGAGATACAGCCAGTATTATAGCTCCCCTTAAAGGCAATGAGGCCAACAAAGTCTCCATAAGGGAAATTTTAGTTTCATGACATTTTACAGAAGACTGTTCAAAATATCTGAGCACAAGAATGTGATCACCAATACAGAAGCTGCAATAAACACTGTTATAATCCACATCAATGTGGAAAACAACCTAATGATCAATCCATTAATAACAAGAGAAAATGGGGGCATCCAGTGCTGAAAACAAGCTGCCGTCACATGTCCTCCAAATTATCAGGCATGAATTAATTGTTGTTGATGTGAATTTCACTAAATTGTTGCCCTCCATCTTTATTTATTTATTTGGCAGTAGAATGAAAACTGGCTGCACAGAGTTTTCCAGCTACGGCAGCCATTTCCGCAGATTAGAGGTTTAGTTTTTACAAGCATTTCTTGAGCTCCTCTGCAGGCGCAGATATTCACTCTGACTTCATCCCTCAGTGGAACAAGTTTTCAGGCGCTCAAATGGTGAAAAATAATTCAAATTAAGACTGCAGCAGAGGCACAAAACAGAAATCTCCATGACTTATATCACATTGGAGATGCTGTGCAAAAGTTATCTTTTTTCTCATCGCTGCCAGCGGTCCACTTGTCATCATCAGTCCTACAGTGGACGGAAATATCCGTCCTCCTCACGCAGCTCTGTCACCTGACTGGTCAAGAGTGAAAATGCATTTCTTCTGAATCCTCGGGATGTCCTTGTCTCATCACATTATCATGCCCATTAGGAAAGATTGTGAATCCTTGCCTTTACCAAGGTTTGTCTCTTCAGCCTTTAAATGTGGCTGCTGTGTTTCCTCAGTTCCCGTCATAGTGGAAATCACATGAGAAATTGCTTTTGAACCAGTGAGTAATACAGCATCATCTCTGAGTGATGCGATTACATTCAAGGAAGAGAAGAAAAACATCAATGTTGCGAAAAGAGCTGCTGCCAACAGCAACGTGATGCAACATTAAAGGAACACAATGTAAGTTTGTGGCTGGAACTGGTACTGCAATCACATTCAAAACACTGTAGAGCGTAGTATCGCCTCCACCTCCCCCAGAGCAAGGGTCGCCAGTTAATTTGCTGGATCCAGGAAGAACGTCGAATACAAGGAGCTACCATGGAAACAAGTCTCACACTGTAACTATGTGCATAACCTTATTCGACTCTAGAGAATATCTGAAATGTCCATGCCTACATTAAGTAGTATTACTTTAGCCAAACTTAGCTGAATCTTACTTGTCCAGGAGAAAATTATCACCTTAGATGTTGGTCTTCAAATTACCCTCTTTCAGCCATCTCCGTCTTTCAAAAGCATCATCTATACGGATCCTTGTTAGTTTTCTGAGTTTGTCATGGCATATTTGGCAATGTCAATGAGGCCTTTTAGGTTTTGCAAAGTCAAATGTACCTAGCTGCAGCTCAGTGCTAACTGGCAACCTGGATGTCAAAATGTTACCGACGTCATGATTGACAGACACAAAACAGACACAAATCCTTCATGCCTGGTGACATATTAGGGCCATTTTATGACTGCATCAAATACATTTACATGTACACGTCCGTACATACACGTGCCATATTCTACCTAAGCATTGTTGCAACCATGTTCACCCTTTCATGTAAACGATGTTCCCTGATAGCAGAAACGATTTTCCCTCTCAGCAGGATAATACACCCTGACACACAGCCAGAATGGATCAGGAATGGTTTTAAAGCACAACAGCGAGTTTGAGGTGTTGACCGGGCCTCCAGATTCCACAAAGCTTTATCTAATCAAGAATCTGTGGGATGTGCTGGACAAAATAGTCCGAGCCATGGAGGCTCCACCCCACAACCTGCGGCAGGTAAACGATCTGTCGGTAGCCTCAGATACCCCAACACGCTTCAGGGGTCTGGAGGAGTCCAGGCCTCAGTGGGTCATGGTTGTATTGGCAGCAAAAGGGGGAACCAACACAAGACCTGGCAGGCGCTCATAATTATTATTTAGTTAGTTTGCTTTTCTAAAAGTCAGGAAAATAAAAATGATGGTTTCTGTCTAATTGGTTACTTCCATTTTAGAAGACATAATTAGCCAGTCCGATGGTTATGATTCATAAAAGAGTGGTTGATGTTGTGTCATTGTGAAGTAATTATTATTATTTTTAATAAAACGCATTTAGGGGTGCTGCTTTTAAAGTGCAGTCAAAAGTACATCTGTGGCAGAGATTCTAATGCTGTGTCAAGTTCGACAATCGATTAACAGCGTTGCTTTAAGTGATTACGTGTAATGTCACTGACGCATCCATCCAGGCTAACGAGACTTTGGTTATCTTGTTTGAAAACATTTCATTTCTCATCTTAAAGGCTCCTTCAGAGGTCTAGGTTTAATTGGGTTTACTGCTATAGCAGAACCTGTCAATAAATTGCAGATAAGAAAGAAGAAACATTCATGTTAAATAATAATGTCTTACTATAGTAACTGAAGAGCTTCTATAGCATGAATGAGTAGTGTTGAGGTGGGCAGTTGAGGGGGAAACGCCCTGATCTTATCTGCTTTTGCTTATCTCATATGAATGCATGAAACACAGACATGGGGGTGTTTTCAAAATTACACAAGGTAATACAATTCCTGCATGATTATAGCTTTAGGTGCTGTTTGCAGCTGCAGTAATATGTAAAAGTGTGATAGCCTATGCATTAAAATAACACCAAGGAACAAATATGGGCCTACTCTTGCATCAACTACGAAATAAGACCCAAACAAGCACGACAGACAGAAAAGGTGTCATGTAATCTCACTCCAGGCGTTGAAACTCAACTGACCCCCAAAGCTCCTCTGAGCTAAGCTGCTTTTTGGAGGGGAAACGTTCATAGTCCTGTTTGTCAAGGTTATTGGACAACTTAAGTATATTAGAAGTTCCCAGAGCTGAAGTTGATCACCTACAGACCTATAAATGTCAAATACAGTATGTCTGAAAACTGCCCAATACACATTTTCCACTACATGTGAGCAAGCTGCTTCTACAGTGAGCAGCTATTAAGGTGCAGAAGCATATGAATGAGAGAAAATGATGCATATTATCTTAAATTGCATTTTGAGGTGTCACTTTGCTTGAGCACCTGCACACAACCTCTAATTCAGCGGCGTAAGTGATGCCCTTCAGGGACGCAGGAAAGTGCCCCCGCGCTAAGCTAATGTTGGCCTTAAACTGCACTGAGGCCTGGATTGTACCCCACAGGTACACGAACAAATGCCAGCGTGCTTTGTTTGCATTATTTAAATTATGTGGGTGAGACCAAAAGCGAGGACAGCTGGTGTACGCAGCCATTAAGAGAGAACACTTGCCTTTTCCCAGGTATAGGTGCCTTCCTCTGACAAACGACAGAGATGACACCATCGGCACCCATATCCAATGTGATGTCCCACAGTAACGAGTTAGTGGGTGTTGCAGTTCGAAAGGTCACGCCTTTTTTCACTGTTGCCCTGTGAAAAGGTCAGAAAGAAAGAGATCAGTTATCTCGCGTAAGTGGAAGGAATCTGTCAGCAACTGATTCACTTTTAACTGCTGAACAAAGGGAATTAAATTAATACCATTTGTTTGTGGGAACTCCTTTCAACTCTCCTCCCTGTAACATTTTACAAAAGTCTGCATGTTTGCCCTCATTTTGAGGTACCTTTGAAACGGAAAAAAGGTCTCCGTGTTCGCCATGGTGTGTATTCATTATGTAAATTTAATGAATGAAAGCATCATTAGTTTCCTCAGCCTCTAATTTATTAATGGAAAGCATAATGTAGTCGAATGAGCAGATCTCCCCGATGGGATTTCCAAACCTTAAGCAGCTTGCATTAGGTCAAATGTTAATGACACATATGTACAATGCTAAATAACGGTAATAGTAATCGTCCCCTGGAATTATTCCTGTGTCTGGGACAATTCAGGCTGGAATTGTTCAGAACGGCATCTGCGTGAGCGCTATCCTCCGTGTGCAGCGCACTCAGGTTGGTCTCTGGATCTCTGAGATGGGTTTAGCCCATTATGACTCTCTGAGGAGCTGTAATGAGGAAGCAACAGCAGTTTGAGCGGTTTTAGGACGGTGCTGGTGACATAAAAAGATATGCAGAAAAACAAGACTAGACATTCCAGCAATCCTCCGGTGGGCATCATCTCACAGCATTCCAATGAATTTCCAATGCATTTTAGCATATGCGTTTCATGCCTGATTGCACACTCATTTCATGCGAATGTCGATTTCCTGCATTTAACCTGCGCTCTTAAACACAATTTGCAGGTTGAAAATCCAAATCAATGAAGAACAAATGCACTGGATTTATTTCAGTGGAGGTTTTAATCTTGTGCTTAGTCACCATCACCCATGAGAGTGATGGGCTCCTGTCCAGCAGCTCACAACGGCAGCAGATTAGCACAGGTTCAACCAGAGAGCAGCTGCACAGGAAGAGAATTTGTCTGTTTTTCCCATCAGTCTGGACCAACCACCAGTGTCACAGCTGAAATGTCGCCATTTCACAGTCTGTGGAAACTGACCAGGGGCTTTTACTGAAAACAAGGCCAAATAAATTTTAGGCCATGCTAGTTTTAGCTCTGAGCATTTTTATCAAATGAGAAGTAAAGACAAATACTGATGTTCACAGTAGGGGCCCATGAGGCACCACTGGTACTTACCTGACCATGTGATCATTTGCTGTTAGTGTGGACAAACTTGAATCTAGGCTAATCAAAGGGTGAGCAGGACATTCTAGTGTATTAATGAAAAAAAAAACATTTAATGCAGTGATGATGTCAGAAAATCATTTTTCTTTGTTGCTTCACAAATCAGACAGAGTTCAGGAAAATGGGCCTGGGAGATCATATTACTTAGGCCCAGGAGTTAGCATCCAGTGGTTTGGTGAGCAGGTCATAAAGAGGCAGCGGGAATTGGGGGGGGGGGGCATCAGGGAAGACGAGATGGATGGCTGCAGAGACTGAGGCTGACAGCCTGTAAGAAAAGCATCTCTCAGGTGCTGTTCCTACCATCCATCTCACTCCTGACCAGGCAAGAAACAAGTGTCACTGCTGTATCAACTTTCATATTGTCTTTATTTACTCACAGACATGTATGCATGCACACGCACGCACACACACACACACACACACACACACAGGCCGAAAAAAGTGAAAACCACAAACACATTGACAAATGCACTCAGAACAGACCTTTGTGAAACCTGGGCTGAGAAAAACCCAGGGCAAAGACATCAAAGTGAGAAATAAATAAGAATGCTGCAGGTTTTACCCTAAATTTCCATATTTCAGAATGCATCACAGGCCGCTTTGCTGCCAGTGAACCACAGTGCAGTTGGAAACAGATGCCACGATTAATTATGCAGGCAAACGTCCACTGTTTAGCCAGTGCGATGGCCGGCCATCGGCAACATGTTCACCGTGCTCATGGAGCAGTTTAGTGAGCTGAGGAGAGATGTTCATGCCAATACGGCTGCCAGATGGCAAGCACCACAGCACTAAACACGAATATAAAAGTTGTCACACAGATGAATGATTCCTCTCTGCAGTCAAACAACTCACAGACATGCTCTCCTGCCGATCCAGAGCTTCATGTTTATTTATCGCCACACTGGCGCCCTTTAAAAAACTCAGAACAAAACAAATGGTTTTATTTCATCAGTAACTGTTTAAAGCAAAGCAAAAAGAGAAAGCACATTGTCTGAGCATCCACCAGAGGAACACCTAATTACCCCTCACATGGGTGTGGAATGATGGTAGAACATTTCCTTCTTTTAATGACCTTTATCAAACACTTGCCGACAATAACAGCTTTAATTCACTGAAACAGGCAGGTGTGCTTCCTCTTTTCTCCCGACCGACCTGACATCAATAACAGGTTTATCATGGCGGTGAGAGAAAATTAAGCAAAAGCTAATCGGACGTTCAGACAGTGATGAACTGCACACACAGCTGTTGATGGCCTGGACGCACACAGCTTGTTAAGGTGCTGATGAGCTGGAGAGAGCGACTTTTAAGTTCAAGGGATAATTAGATCGATAAAACACGAGAGTCTTATCACCAGAACCCCTACAGTATCTACAGGAGCAATTTGATTTAGCTTCAGCCGCATTTGAACTTCATAGGTCACACTGTCTACAGTGGCTCTCCATGCGTGGCGAACGCTTGTTTTCCTGGTGTGTACGCGTGTCTTTAATAAGTGTTATTAGACTGGCTGCGACCTTACAGAGAGGGGGAAAATAGCAGAAATTCATGAAACTACACACTTGGAAGCAAATAAAAGGCTTTTTACTATGTCCATTTGCTGGACACAGCTCTTTATCTCGCAGGCAGCATATTTATTTATCTATACATCAAAATCCAATTGTAATTTAAATATGTCCTTAATGTTACTTTTGACTTATTTGGGAGTTTAAAGAGGAAAAAGAAACACCAGCGATCATTCAGATCTCTTATCGCTCAGGGTATATTTCATATCAATTTCCGACATTTTTAAAATCTCAGAAGAGGGCATTTTCAAATAGAAAAACATAATAAATGTATAGCGCTGAGTACAAGGTCAGTGACTGGTCAGGGTGAATGGATACTCCATCCACCCTTGGAGCTCCACCAAACAGGCCTCCTGCATCAGCTTAGCAAATACCTGAGCTGGTGTATAAAAACACAATTGCCCAGTCAATTAAGGGGTACGGCAATTGCCCAGCTGTATATATCATCATCTGAGCCCTGTTAAAGTAAGTTAAGTGAAGGCATGTGGCGCGCGTTATGAAAGCGCTCATGAAATCGATGCTCTCCCAGTGTTTATGTCTGCAGTAAAACTGTTTGCGCGAGCCTGCACCAGAGCACCTGCAGACAAGCCGGAGACAAATTCCACAGCCCCAAGCCTGGGTTCAAATCCAGGACGTTCTTGCCGTGAGGCACCGGGATAACCACTGCACCAGCACCGTGCCACGGCAAAGTAGCCAAGGCCCACAGCAGCAAAGTAGCGTTAAAATGCAGCCTAATGCAGCGCCACTTTCGTCTTGTTTGTTAGCCCTGACATCACCCGGTGCCAAAAAAATCCCCAGGAGGGGTATCAGGAATCGTGCAGTCTGTTTGTGAACGATGCTTGAAAACATTTCTGCCGTCTGCATTTAAGAGACACGTGTGCCCGAGGACACGAAATAAAGCAGCAATAATTGAAAGTGACAGAATCAAGAAGTGAAATCAGGAGTTAAACGCTGGCTTCGGCGTCTCGGCAGACTGTGTCAACTACTGTGTCACAGGAGACAACCATGAAACCTGGGAACATTCTGGCTCCGCGAGGATCCACAATGACGTTTCTCAAAACATAACTGGGTCAAAAACAAACATACCGCAGCTGGAATATCATATTTTGGTGCTGCAGAAAATCATGAATCGCTCACGTTAGTCCTGCAGTATGACCTCGTTTGCCTGGACTCATTTCATAGTTGGTGTTATCCACCTGTTAGATTTAGACACAGACAGAACACTGGAAAAAGACCAGGACTGAAAAATACATCACTGGTCCAAACAAGCAGGAAGAGTGAAGAGTGTCCAAAAGCTCATGTTTGGTACATTTGTGTCGTTATTATTGTAAATCAAGGTTGTCAGCCAAGAATCCCCGAAAAATCGGGAATTCCATTTCATTTGTTCTCAACTGGATCTCTACCGCTGAGGCAGATGGCAAAATAACATCAGGTCGCGTCAGATGTTGATTTCATTCGCATTCTTCAAATGTCCTGACTAAAACGTCGCTCGTGCACAGTTCCGCAAGTGACATTTAAAAAAAAAATTCAGCCAGCAGCTTGTAGATGTAGGATGGTATCTGAATATCCAAGTGAAACATTCAGAAATACATTTTAAAGAAGTATGACGTTCTTTGTTTCGTATGGAAATGTTCATGTTTGACTGTGGGAGAACAGAAGCTCCAGATCTGTTTCTTCTCCTTTGGTATGCCAGAGGGACAGAGTGGCATGTCGAGAGACCGCACATCCAAACGTGTCCCGCTGATGAGGAGGATGACTGCATCCGTGCACAGCTGTGCACTCAATCAATCTTTACCTGTTTCTGCATCCACAACTGATCTGAGTAAATGACTAAAAAGAATGAAGACAGGATGAGGTGCAAGAGAAAAAAGAAGTGTCTCTTCACCTGCTCACCTCTACTGAGGTGTGTGTAACAAGCAGAGGCAGAAATATTGATTGCGTAGCGCAGTGAAGCAAGCAGCTTTAAATATTGCCCAGAAAGCAGGCAGGATTCTCTGCATCCAATGATTCTGCTGTTGAAACGCTGCTCACATTTGAGCAATTAAGCGAATATCGAAACAACACTTTAAACAGCACCACAAACACTGTTATCAGTTAAAAATAAAAATAAAAAAAAGTTTGTTTCATCGAGTCAGCATAAATCTATTCATCTGTTCAGACAGCTAATTGGGATTAAGTGACCCACACTCCTGATTGCTCTCCCTCTGAGTGGTGGAATTAAAAGGCCACTAAAGTAAATTTGTTCTGGGTTTTTTTTTTCCCCTCAAGGAAGCAAGAACAATTTGACATCTTGGCAGAAGGTCCTCTGTGGAACAATGGCCTCTCTAACCGGAGATCTGTGGAGAAGCTAAAGCCTTATGACACAGTGCTTCACACTACACACAACCTCCTGTAATACATATTACTCGCCTTGCACATTATTCAAACAGTATTAACAGAACTGTGAACGTAGCAAGCTGCCGTCCTATATATAGATTTAATTCTTATCTGTCGTATAAGCAGCAAGCCATTTAGAACAGAGCCCTGATGACTCGCATGCTACAAGGGCCGTAATTTAATACACCTTGATGATTACCACTCTTGAAAGCCTTTATTTCATCATTTTTCGAAACTGGATAATCTCACGTAGCCCTCAGAAAGTCTGATGACCTCTTTAATGTTTTTGAGAAATGTAGTAATCCATGCTAAATCTCATTTTTATCCAATATTCCCTGATTTTTAATGGCAGAGGATTTGTGCAAGACTTATAGAACGAGTAATACCTTTATGGTTTTATAAACTGATTCGAACGCAGTGCAAATTATGGCTAGATGTCGATTTAGTACAGTAACATGCTTATTAGCACACTGGTAAAACTCAGTAAAGGTGAGGTTTAACAGGTTTCTGCATCTCTGTCTCTTAAACCGTATGAAAATAGAATTATGTCACTCTGGTTTTATCCAATCACCACTGAATAATTAATTCTTCAGTCTACGTTTACACTGGATTCAGTGCTGTTGACACTTTGACACGTTGTCAGTGCAAATTTTCAGTCACTTTTTTGTTTTTTTTAACCGACTAGACAAGAAAACACAAAAGTGTTAGATGGACAAAACAGCTGTTAAGTGGATTTTCCCATTTGTCCGTCATTGTTTCATAACTGGGATGATCACACTGTTTTCATGCTCTTCAATGATGTCACTCGTAAGCAATAATTCCTTCGCGATGGAGCAGAAAGAGTAACATTGCAAAAGTCAGGCCTGTGCTTTCCTTAGATGCTGCTGAGAAGCTCATCCATGCCTTTGTTACCTCCAGGCTGGATTACTGTTACTCTCTTTTATCAGGATACCCTAGAAAGTCCTTCAGAACTCTGCAGCTCATTCGGAACTCTGCAGCTCGTCTTCTGACTAAGACTAAGAGGCGTGACCACATTTCACCTGTGTTGGCCTCCCTACGTTGGCTTCCAGTAAAATTTAGAGTAGAATTTAAGATCCTCCTCCTAACCTACAAAGCTGTGCCTGGTCTGGAACCATCATATATCGCTGATCTAACTGAACCATACCAGCCCTCTAGGACACTACGTTCCTTTGATTCAGGTTTACTGGTAATACCACGAATCTCCAAATGTAGATGTGCAGCCAGGGCCTTCAGTTATGAAGCTCCTCTGCCGTGGAGCTACTCGCCAGCATCAGTCCGGGCGGCAGACACCCTCCCTATGTTTGAGTAGACTTAAAACCCTGCTTTTTGTCAAAGCCTCTGGCTGCGACTGTTCGAGCTCTGCTGGGGGAGATCGTTGGACATCGGGATTTCAACACGGGGGACGACTCGCTCATCATGCCCGGTTCAGCACTAACCCACGCGCTCCCCTGGAGCTCTTATCGCTGGATCTCCTACCCCCCACCATCCTGAGGCCTGGTACTGCTGCTGAATCCGGAACCCTCTCCATCGCCCTGCCTGGATCCTGCTGCTCCTGCTGTGTTCTCTCTATCTTCCCTGTCTCTCCTCTTCACCTCTCCTTTTTCTCTCTATCTCCCCCTCTCCTCTGTCTCCCCCACCATCTCCGCATCTCTCCTCTCCTCCCCTCCCTCCCCGGCGGTCGCAGCAGGTGGCCGTCTACTCTGAGTCTGGTTCTGCTCGAGGTTTCTGCCTGGTAAAGGGACGTTTTTTTCCTCGCCACTGTTGCCAATGCCAACGGCTTACTCAGTGTGGAGCTTTGCCCTGGGACCTGTTTTTTCTTTTTGAATGTGTAAAGTGTCTTGAGATAACATTGTCATGAGTTGACACTTTAAATGAAATTGAATTGAACTGAATTGAACTGAAAGAGTCTTACCTGAGAGTGAAGTTGGTCAGCTGGGCGGAGCTAGCCATGAGGATGTAGAAAGTGGCAATATCAGTCCTCTTCAGTGGTTTGGAGGACGTCCTTATCACTATGGCGTTGCCAAGCTTTAGACGAGAGAGTGTCGCCATCCCTTTGGGCACCTGCAGGAGGCGTATGCTGCCAATCCTTTGCATGGGACTGACAGGAACGTACTCTGGCTGCTGCTGCGAGCCACTCCAACGACCTCCATCCACGGAGACACACTCCCCGTTGACTTTGGGCTGAGCCTGGTAGTAAAGCTCAGCAGGGTTCCCGGCAGACGGGTCCTGCCTCTCCCTGCTGATTCCTTCCAGCCCTGGAGCAAACCACTCCAGCGCGGGAGCCAGTTCGGCCATGCAGGTTCCCTTCTCCCCTCCCAGCGCACAGGAACCCCTCACCTCCTGCGTCTGCCAGAACGCGTATACCGTCACGCACGGCAGCTGGTCCGCAGGGCCTTCTCCCCCGCTCCAGTCCCTCCCTGCGACGTAAAAGAGCACCCGCACTTTGGGCTTGGAGGAGAAAACCCGCGGCGTCAGTATGAAAGCCTGGATTTTCCAGTTGAAGGTGAACTCTTCGGGTGCGTTGAAGAGCTGCACTGACTGCACCAGGTCTCGAGGCACAAGCTGTTCCGTTGACATGGTGCCATAGCTGGCGCTGACAGCTGGCTGAGCGCTGGCTTTCAGAATGACCAAGGGCTGCGTGTGGCTCTGCATGCTGGAGTTCCTCATGATATCTTGTCCGGCCTCCTTCAGAAAGAGGTAGTCTGCATCTCGCACCTCATAGCTGACCGGGAGGAAGGCACTGGGCGCCAGGCTCCTGCTGTCCAGCCCCTCTCTGCTGCTCAAATCTGCAGAGAAGAATGCGACAGAAGGAACACGCAACGTGAGCAGAGCACGGCAGATGATTGCACCACATTTTTTCGCTGCAAAAACAATTAATTCTCTTGGTCTATATGTCAGCCATAGACTGTTGGAAATACACTTCACGGGGCTTCAAGAAATGTTAAGCTAAAGCTTCCGATCTCAAATTAAAGTAAAATTAAAACGCCTGAGTGACAGCCAGAGGAACTTGTGCGTGTTTGGGGTTCTGAGGCAGCTTCTGGTACAGAAACGATCTGAAGCATAACTGAAGGGTTTACTTCTCCTTCGTGTGATCATGGTGTTTTCCACTAACACGGAGCTCCTGTAGGCACCCACAATGATCTCAATGGTGGGTTTCCTCCAGTGAGGTTTCTGAAAAGAACTGTTGAGCGTGTACGAGTTGGGTGTTGTTTAAATGTGCAAACAGTGAGCACCACTTCAATGCCTGTCTCAGACTCACTTCATCCACTTTTAAAAAGACAACAGCCACCCCTCCTCCATCTCTCTCTCTGTTTAGTTGTAAATCATTTGCAGTGCTTAAAAAGCAGTTTATTTGTTTGATGATCTAATTTTTGACTGTGGACAGTCTGACAGCCAACTTCTTCTGCTGCTTTTGACCTGAACCCCTTTTTCATCGTGACCTGGACTCTGGAAGATGTTCGGAGAACTACTTTTAAAGGCATTACATCAGATTTGTCTAAAACCAAGGCACAAAATCCAAAGGTTTTTAATCATTAGTGAATTTTAGTCTTATCATTGCTGCCTCAAACATTCAGGTAAGGCCTCTCAATGGTATCCTTGCATCTACACATGTGACATGAAGATTAAAGTATTAGCAAAGCATTAGTCCGGCCTGCTGCTGTCACATGATGTCAAATGTAAAGCATTAAGACTATCTTCTGTGTCATAACGATATTGTTTTTAAATAGCTTGTTCAACCTCTTATGGATGACCTGCTTTGTCTACAACCAGTGATGTGGGGGGAGGGGCAAAGCGTGAACTCTTGTCTTGAACTGGTAACATGCAAATGAACGTGAAAACACATATTATCAAAATAATTTGGTTTGCGCTGGACAGGGGAGGGGAAGAGATTAGAATGACCTTACATGAAAAAGTAAATACAAATCAGCAGCCATAAACATTCTGTGATCTGGTTTAAAAGCTTAATGTTGCAGGGAGAGGTCACTTGGTCATCATGTGTCCTCATTAGACTTCCATTTTGACAGAATTATGAAGATTATGGCATCAGACTGCGACTGTTTATCTGTCTGCTAATTGCCCGGCCGGCTGAATTGGTTGGGAGGAGTCCAGCTGTCTGCTTGCGCGTTAACACACATCCTGAAAATGGCTTGAAAAGCACCTCGGATGCAAAGAGAAGTCTTTCTCTTCAACTTCAGAATTCAAAAGTTTGACTTCACAATTTGAGTAAAGCGCTTCAGTCTCTACATCAAAACGAACAATGTCGTCATATCAAGAAAGAGCGTTGAAATGATGATAAAAACACCACTTTCATGCTCTCTAATGCTGAATTATTGAACTGCTGGTTGGCTGTTCACGGCAGAAGGCTCAGAGAGTTTGTGTGTCAGTATCAGACCGTCACTGTGTCCTCCCAGCTGCTGACATTTTGCAGACATGTCTATCATGCGTTCTTCTGGGTTTTTATTGTCACTCCACCGCCTCAACCAAACAGCTTCCATTATTTGGTTTGGCACCTCACACAGCCGGTTCATGTGTCACAATCACGTCAACCCTCAGAGGAACAACAGCACTGTTGTTCCCTTCCATGCAGAGGCAACAGTGACAATCACGTCTGTCTAGTGGGCAACATCCAGAGACCGTCCTGCTCAGCCTCGCGACAGACGTGCTGTTAAATACCAGAGACGTCTTCAAGAGGGACAGTGCACCACCAAGGTAGCACCAAAGCATCCCGCAAGGTCACCCACCCAGCTGGGTTGATGGGTCATCTCTACTCTCACCCTCAGTTCAACCTTATTTTTTTCCCCCCTCAAATTTACCGAAGCACACATAGCTCATTCTAGCAGAATTTGGCATGAGCTGCTTGTTCAGGTTGGCTGATAACTTAAAAAAAAAAATGGCATGTTTATTCCTTCAGATAGTTCACATGGTTACAAAGCTCTGTGGTATTCTCATCCTGATGAGAGCACTGCCCTGAGCTGACAAACACGAGGAAATCCACTGTACCAGCTGTTACAGCCGCTCGAATCGCTCAATTTGAAGACCACCAGCTTTTCTTCCTCCTTGGCTCAGTCAGAAAGCATCACTGTTACCATGCAGAAACACTTCCGCCTCCAAAAGCCACATCTCTCTGACTCCTGCACACTAAACTATTCTAAGTAATTTTAATGAATTCAACATTTCAGTGGCTACGCTAGACTTTAACATTGTATGTTTATTTTTTCCTTCTGTTTTTACCTATTTAAAACGCTGACAGTCACATGCACGTACGTTGACATCATTAGTTATGTAACTATGTACGTTAATGAAAAAATGTATGCAATTGACTTTTTTTATTTTAAATTGTGTGATATAGGTTGTCAGTGTGTTTAAATTGTGTGATATAGGTTGTCAGTGTGTATGTATTCTTAGACACAGCATCTAAATCTAAACAAAGTTTTCTTAGAGATCTTCGCAATAACGACACTGTGTCTAATGAGCCAAATTTTGGCCTTCAAGACTCTGGATTAGAATATTTTGAGATGGCAGCTCACTTATCTTGTCATTTCTTGAGGTGTAATTCATCCTCTATGTTATTGTGTCGAAACACACAACTCCAGAGCAGGCGTTCAGAATTCTAATGTGCACTAATGACTTTTACCATATGTGCCCAACAGCTTGCAGAAATAAGGCAAATCCCAGTAGCAACACGGACAACAAGGGATGTTAGCACGTGCATCAGTAACTGAGATGTTCAGATTCGTTTCTCGGGCATGCAGAGGCTTCTCCACACGTATGCACAGGTCACATGTCAGGCCGACAACTACATATGTGTATACTAACACATACTAACATATAGGTACACCTGCAACGCTCCTGTGACACTGAAAATCACTCGGATGCACAGATAGTCAGTGTTTAAGGGGCAGCTTTCTTTACAATTTGGACAATGAGGCTTTTTGAAGCAGCTCCTTTGACATTATGATAGATGTAAAAAAAACAAAACAAAAAAAAAACAGGTGTTAAAGTCATTTTCACATCTGTAAAATATGCTTTCCTTTATGTGAACTATGTGAAAGATCATTCTTTTAGGGAAAAAAAGGCACCACTGAGAAAATCTTGGAGTAGAACCAATAAAAATGAATTATCCATTTAGTTAGACCTAAGATTTTAAAATATAGCATTCTGACTTATTGGTCTTGCTGTCTAAAGTAAATACAAATAAATAATTTCCAAACTTACTGGCTGCTCAAACAGCTCTTAAAACAGTAAGCTACAAAGAGAAGAGGATTGGACCTGCTGCAGTTGTGTATGTGCAGTTCCAAGAAACAATGGTCATAGTTTAGATCTGTGTCAGAGCTGTAGTCCACACTCATGGCTGTGTTTAAGGCACCATGACCAGTTTAGATGGTGGAAATACAGCAGATCGTCCTAAACTAAAAGTACATCTCATCACTGACAGATAAGTTAATGCCATTCTGTTGTTACGGATAATGTTGTGGCCGCTCTGACTTCAAGGGGGTCACCTCATGACCCTGTTTTGGGCATCTCTGGGAAATGAACTCTTCTTGGAGATCTTTCATAATCGCGAGGAATTAAAAAAAGGTCAAGTACATGCTGTTGGACGTGTGATATTCTAAGTGACATCTAACTGCACTGAAGTGGCCCCAATTAAATGAAAAGTTTTAAAAAGGTTTGAGGTTCACTGAGTGAACTCCAGTTTATCTCAGATTTGAGACTCAAAGGCTCAGTCTGATACATCTGAGCCATTAAAGGTTCCCACGTTTGGATTTGAAATGTGCTGCTGCTGCTGCTGCTGCCGCTGCTGCTCACACACAGAAGACGGTTCCTGGTGCACCTTATCAAATTTCACAGTAGGTTCGGAGCAATTATACCAAAATATTCTCATCATAGATGTTTCAGAAAACCCTTAAAAGACAGAAATTTGGAACAAAGTTGATTACTGGCAGGGACTAAGCTGCTGCTCTGATTGGTAGGGATTGCTGTGTCCAGGGAGACTCTTAAGCTGCTTTTAAAAAAAAATCAGTTTTCTCAGAATTCTCAATTTAGTCATCTTTTTATCCATATAAATCAGTTTGCCTGCATTTTCTGAAATAACCTTGTTTGAGGCAGTTACAGACTTTACAGTCAATGTCTTTGTGATGCCTCCCAACATCTCCATTATTAACAGTGGATTGCCTCATTCATTCCAGAAAAACAGATAACCCGGTTCCAGCAGACATCTGTCCTCTTTTAAAAATCTATAGTAATATAAAGAATTGATGAAAACTGTTTCTTTGCTCCTTGGTAATTTCACTCCTTTAAAGTTTTATCCCCCCCCCCCTCTCTCAAATACCACAGAACGTTCTCAGAAACATCTGTTTGAGGGGCAAATTCAGATCTTTATGTATTATTTAGAAGCTGGGGTGTATGGTTTCTACTGATCTGTAATTTCTCAGATTAGGCTCCTCTCCGGCCAGTCAAGTGCAGACGAGGAACACTCACCTTACATATCTCAGTGGTGTTTAGCTCTTCAGTAAAGGATACAGTGATTCTTCAAGGATTCCGTTTAATTCATCAGCACCTACTTTAATTTTTGCCTAAGGAAAAACAGCATTACCCCAGGAGACTAACCTTGAGTGAGAACGGTTGTAACTGTTGTGAAGAGTATCTGGAAGGCCCTCCAGCTCAAGTGGTAAAGGTTCATTTTGGCACCCGGTGCGAATCGCTGCTCAAGGGGAAATTCCCAGTCTTCCCAGTCAGCGTCTCAGCGCGGCGCGGAGCGCACGGCTCCATCCATTTCAGCGATTAGCACCCGTGATATAATCACACCTGTGGGAGTAGGAAAAGTAGCCATCCGCACTGCAGCTCCTGCGTCCACAGTTGGCGAGCAAAAGTTGCGCGCAGCGAGCCTGAAGAGCTTTCTTTGAATAGTTTGTGTCCGGAACAGTGACGCGGTCCTCCTCAGCGCATTCCAGATTCAGCCGGGTGTCCCGGTCTGCCTGCACGGCTGCGGATGGGGGAGGGAGTGTGTGTGTGTGTGTGTGGGGGGGGGGGGGCGCTCTGAACGCGTAGCTACGCGGCAGTTAGCGGATCACTGGCTGTCTTGTGCGCAATCCTCGGGGCGCTGTACGCATCATCTGTCAGCGTTCATCCGCTCAGGAAGCCAGGTCCGGCGCACGCTCGGGAGGATTAACTCTGCCTTGGTTCGAGTGTCAGGTCAGGAGAACCGATCAGACGCCGCGCATTTGCTCTCTGCTCTTTTCTGTGTTGTCCCTCATCTGAGCCCGGAGAACGCTGAGTGTGGATGTTCAGAGAACCTGGGATCAGGACTGAGAGGATCTTGCGCATTTAAAGTTGATGAAAGTATAATTACGCATTTTAAAAAAATCAACAAAAAACAACGTTGATTAAAAAAAAAGACAAAATACCCTCTGAAACTATACAATCTGCACTATACACATCTGTACAATAACGATTTTATTTTATTTTTTTTTTTACAATTTTTCTATGAGGTGCTTCGAGGTGGATTGTGTAAATCTATATATTGCTGCATTTTCCACTCAGTTCTCTGTCTTGTTTATTCGTCCTCATCACAGTTAGTGGATATATTCTTTAAGTTACTGTTATACCCCTGCCACATCCTTGGTTTATTTGATTAAAGTGATAAGGGTTGAGTGTATTACAGGGTTTTTACTGCCCTCTGATGGTTACGGAGCGGCTTTCATTAAAACAGAGGCGAGTGATTGGCTGCAGCCTGGAGCCCAGTTGCATCAGGTTTTTGGGGGCTTTTAAACTCATTTCAGCTCAATTTGTCAACAGAAAACCTGGAAAATCGAATTTATATTCGTGCGCGCATCATCACTGTACTTTCAATGTGCTGACATTCGTGTGTCTTTGACTTTAGAAGATTAAATCAATAATGAGCATCTATCCATCAGCTGAGCCAGTATGGTTCATGGAGAAATGGGAGAAGCCAGTGACCCCACAATTAAACCTGCCCGTTTGCACAGTTATTGTTGTGTGAGTGGTGCTTTATTAACCCATAAATAGTCTATCAGTGAATGTGTATGTGTGTGTGTGTGTGTGTGTGTGTGTGTGTGTGTGTGGTTCAGAAAGGGGGAGTTTGCCACAGAATACTGCTGTGAGCTTATTTGCGCTTCTCCTGAACTCTGCTGCACTGTGATAAGCGGCGCATAGCTCCAGCTGCGCGTTGTGCTGCTGCAGTGTTGCCAGGGGATCATTTTGATCCGCTTCCTCCCTACCTGCTCCGCATTTGCACTGAATGCAACAATTAAAAGAGGCTAGACGACCCATGAATGCCATACATTCACGGTCCTATCCAGATATCAGAAGCGCCTTAGGAAGGGGTGTGGTAAATGTAAATGTGTCCTGTCTTTATGTATATACATTAGTGATCTTTGCAGGAAATTACTTCTTATGTGAATCAACATCTATGCGGACTGATCCAGAACACAAGTACTAGAGGGAGTGCTTCAGATTGAAGGAAAACTGGACAAAAAAGGGGACATTTAGGTGATAATTGAAGACCTTCGTGTCAGGAATCAGAGAAAACTGATGGAGAAACCTGTCAGGAAAACGTTGAAGGACAGGAGCGGAGCAGCCGGCCCGGGGATACGCTCGCCAGGATGCTGAAATGGATGACTGTCACAGCCGAGATGTGCTGCGGCAGGCGGCCATAAACTGTGATGAATGCGTGTGCCACAGGAAGGGAAATGTGCTTTGATTGTACATCATCCCTCCGTCTGACAGACGGAGGAAGCTCTGCGATGGTGCGTTTAAGCACACCCAACATGCTTTCTAAAGCTTGTCAGTGCACACTCAAATGAAATCAATTCTCTCATTAATCCGAACCTGCCCGGAATGAAAGAGAAATCTAAAGTCTAGTTTGTTCAGTTTTTAATTTTTATTGTTTTGCAACTTCATCTTCCATTTGCGCAGCTGAAATTGGGCAGATGCTGGCATGCTTCTCTCTTTTATTTTTATCAGGATGGATTGAGAGCAGTGAGGCTCTCTGGTCTCTCTGGAGATGCTTGATCAGGTCAGAGCCCTGCTTCGGCTACTCCAGGACTTTAACTTTCAAATTTACTGAGATCTGCGCAATTTTTTACAATCTGCGATACTAAAATTGGAAAAATAAATAAGAGCACGAACCAGATTCTAGTACAGAGGTGAAAGTGTGCACGCTGGAGTTCCCTGCAGTTGCAAATGAAGCCATGCAAGAGAATGTGTGGGAGGGGACGGGTGTCTGGCTGGCTTTGCCCCCAGTAAGAACAGGAAGGAGTTTGATCTTTCATTTTAAAAGAAGCTGTGTTCACTCAGTCGGGATCGACGGTCAAACCAACCTTACCACTAAAGATGACAAATAGAAAGAATAAGACGAAACAAGACTCACAAATCAATACTTTGTTATTGACGGATTATTACAGGCATGTGAATCATCAGCCGTTGGGTTATAAACCTCTAATCATTCCATCTGTTGGAATTACTTTAACGACATCCATATGCCTCGGTATTAAAGTCTGATTTTTCTAGTATAACAATCCATTTTTTTTAATTCAAGCAGGCTAAAATACCCCACAGGTCTTTAAATGAAACCAAAGTAGACTTCAGCTGTTTTGTTGGATCTTTACAGGTTGTTCGGCTTCGGCAACAGGGACAGAAATGACATTAATCGTTGAAAACAAGTGCCAAGAACGACAAATCTGACAACCCCCAACAAATGTTCGGATCAAACATAGTTATTATGCCAGCACAAGCAATTACAGGGACCTTTCTGCTTGCAGGGTGTTCCAGGGGCGTGCTTTTCCACCTGCAACACCTTAAAGCCCGCACATTGTTCACCTTTCAAAGGTTAACAAGCTGCCAGTAAAGGTGTATAAAGGTGCACGTTCCTGCTATGCTGCAGGTTCAGACAAGATTTAGAAACGCCTTCCTAATAACTAATGGGGAAAATTTTATTTCATTTCATTTTAGGGAGCGACATTCAGGAGCCGTGATCGAAATCAGCACCAGGTTTACTGTCTGTGTTGTGCTCCAGAAACACATTTCACACAAAAAAAGTGAAACATTTGTAGAGAAGTAGGCAATTGTGAAACTGAGCAGCAGAACAGGGAAGCTGGATGTGAGGAGTCTGACAGGACCTGGCTCTGCACGCGATCGGCGCCCGCCATTCACCGCGTGCAGGTTGCAGGTGACCTTTTCAGCCGAGCAGACGAGGCGTGCGAGGGACCCCTGACATCTGTGGCGACCGCGATTGCTGCCGCGGTTCCGGACAGATCGCAGATGTGTCGCCTCCTCTCTCCGCCTGCTCCAGCAGAAAGTTCAGGGCGAACGTTTGCTGCAACTTTCCCCTCCGAATGCTTCTTTTGGAGATCTTGTTTTTGATGGAAAGATGAAGCAATTTCCTCGCTAGAGCAGAGCTAGAGGAGCCAATCAATGAATCATTATAGTGAAGTTTTCCTGAGATACCTTTTGCTCGGGGAGGAACAGTGTTCCTGTTTCTAGGCTGTGTGCAGCTATATAGAAATGAGGTCTTCATATTTGGTAGCTAAGTTCTTCTTTGAGCTCCCCCCAACAAGATCAGTGTCGTCCCCTGACACGTGCGCAAGCCTCGCTGAAAACTCTGAAACCAAAGAGCCAGACGAGACAGTCTGGAGAAGCACAATCATCTTCGTAATCTTCAAAGACACACCAGCATCTTGCCAGGATGAGTGTAGCAGGCATGCTAGCGCTCTGTTGTTTGAACAGTTTACGGTGGCTGCTCCCGAGCTGTTCCAAACGGCGGTTTCAGCCCCCTAATCCAGCCCAAACTGGGCCTGCAGAGACAGATCTCCATGTCCACACAGGCCAGGGAGTGTTTGTTCAGCCTAATCTGCGCTGTGCGATGTGTGACTTCTTCCCCTGCTGTCGCACTCGTGTAATCTCCAGTTTGTGCCACTTTAAGTCACAGAAGTCCCAAGGGGTTAAAGCGGAGAGCGCATGATGGGAACTGTCATCTCTGTCCCATCGACGAGGGCTGCCAGTATCCTGCTAATCCCCAGAGTAATCCCGGCAGCACAACAGAGGAGTCAGACACGGAGGCGGGCGGGACAGAGCGGCACAGCCACTGCAGCCGCGCAACACAAACACGCTGGGCCGCAGCCGCTTTCCAGGAAAACCGGCGCTGATGATTGATGGCCGAATTGATGTTTACACATCCTGGCAAATAAGTCAAATGTGCAAAGCGGCGCGGGACTGCTTCCTGTTTTTGTGGAGAAAACCTTCAGTCAGCAAGAAAAGATGATCACGCCGTGAAGCAGTTATGGCTGCAAAATGTTTGTCTGTGTATTTACGCACATATTTATAAGGACACATGTTGTATAAAAGTCTAAATTTTATAAATACACACACATCAGCCTAAAATCTCAAGGAATTGCTAATAAAATTACGCTTCAGTTTTTACTCAACAGGCAGAAACAGGAGACTTGGACTTAAATATGCTCTTTTTATTTGAGTGATGATTTCAATTCAACTCATTTCAGTTTTATTTATATAGCGGCTTTTACAAAGAAATTGTCTCTAGGTGCTTTACAGAGGCAGAAACCCAGAGCCGGAACCCCCATGTAAGCACAGTGGCAGGAAAAACTCCCATTTAACAGGAAGAAACCTCGAGCAGGACCAGGCTTACAGCACATGGTGATGTCACCTCAGCCGGAGTGTGACCGAGGCAGATGTTCTGCATAAAATAAAAAACGTGTACTTTTAGCCTCTTTTGTACCCTTTTTTTTTTTTATCTTAATTTTTTTCTGTCTAATGAGGTGGTTGAGATGTTTCCCAGACACAAATGTGTCTTTGGAAAGACTGCTGTCTTAACAGTAATACAAGAAATGCGTTTATAACAGCGACGCAAAAAGGGATAATGTCGTAACATCTGAGACTTGTTTCCCTTTTGTGTCTGAAGGAATAAAGAATAGTTCTCAGGCAATTATCAAACAGTCAGCCCGTCTCCTACCAACAGTTTCCACACAGTGTTTCCGTGTTTTAACAATCACCTCATTATATTTGTTAACTTGGAAAGAAATTGGTGTTTTTAAGTTTTCAGGCCATAATTAGGCAGAGATATCTTGCAGACTGAATTACATTTATTCATTTAATCTGATTTTTAGATGAAGGTGAACTAAAAATGGGTCGGATGATTCCCATCGTGGGCCTCGTTATATCATGCGAGATGGCTCTAATGCATGGAAAATACTCGGCCCTATCGTGTGCCTGTTTTCACACACACAACTTTAAAATCCCAATATTTTCTGCTGCCGTCCAGAAATACATACATTTTTATTCAAATTACGGGTGCAAGAGTTTGTTTCGCAGAACAGGCTTGAGTTGCGTCCTATTCTACACATTTGAAGACACAAATGCTGCTAGCTGTGAGGAGAGCGTGCACGCCTTCAGCCATAATGCTGATTCTATAAATACGCTGCATCAATATTTCTGTCCTGGTCTTGAATCAGGTTTATCTCTTGTATTTTCAGTTGTTTAGCATTATAAAGGTTTTCTCATGATCGCTTGGCCAGTCAATATCTCTGGTGAGATGATTCACATGACTTCACTCGAGCTGAAACATCACTCTCTGCATAACAAAAGTAGCGGTATTTACAGTAGGTTTGTTGCTCGGTCTTCGGTGTCACTGAGCTTGAGCCAGAATCGTACAGCAGCCGTTCATCCTCGACAGCCACATTTGCTTTACTGAAATGTCGAAACTCGGACATGACAGTTTGAATTTGAGCGATGCCAACGTTAGCATCAACAGCAACTCACAGTAGCATTCAGCGGCGTAATAAAGCGTGTGAAATAAATCCTGAAACAGTCTTACATAGATCACTGTCTCTAAAACCCTAAACCAGCATATTTCGGGCCGTTTTTAAGGACAGACAATGATGTCAGGTGGTGTTTTTTCGCCTGCTCCAAATGTACCCGTTGGCCAGCTGTGCCTGAGATCCACAAAAGTAAACTCAAATAAAGTAAAGCCAAACAAAAACATGGCAACTTACTTATTGCAAGGACAGTTCAGGATAATGCAGGACATTAATCCACTTTCCCCGCGGCTCAGAACTGCAATCTAAAGGACCTAAATATGATGAGGCTGATGGGGGCTCGGGCAAGACTGCACCGCCACACCTGACGGGTGGAACATTAAGGTCATGAGGTCGACCTTGGTGGAATCAGATCGTCAGGGATGAGAGGTGCTGGGGGGGGGGAGCGTTCAATAAAACATGAGAGCAATCTTCTCACCAGGACTAAAAGTGGCTCCGCAGTTCAACTCCAGGCAGCCCAAACATATTTCCCCTGTGAGCCAACAGCACATTCACCACAGCGTGCTTCCAGGCTGCCTTCAAATGTCAGAAATACTGCTGCAAATTGGTCAAACTCTCACATGGTGTCTGACCTCTGATAAAGATTATCTCACACAACCAAAACCCATGAAGCTGAAATGATGGTGTCTGTCTCTTCCTGCATCTCTTTCTCTCTCTCTCTCTCTCTCTCTCTCTCTCTCTCTCAAACGCACCAGAGCCACCAACAGCTGCAGCCGAGAGGCTACATTTTTGTGAAAATAGTGCATCTAAAGAGCAGAAAAAAAGGGCGATCAGGGCAGGGAGCGGCGTGCCGCTCTGCTTTTCTGCGCTGTTAAGTTTTGCCCACGATGGCGGCTGCATCTTTAGGTGTGGCGCCCAAAGCTGCCAGCTGCAAGGCATGAAATGAGGAGACAGATGATAAGCTTTCTTCCTCACACTCGGAGCTTTCCAGCTCAGTGAATCATGACAGGCAGTATTCTCAGAGACAGATAACCGCGCATACATCAACACCATGCCATGCATTCGCCGCCGCTCTATAAACAGCTGTATTCGTGCAGGGATTTATGGAATTTGGAAGTTTTGGTTCACACACTTTCAGCAGTATTGAAACAGTAAACCTCAACCATCCTTAAAGATGCTCTGCACAGCCGGAGGGGCTCCTCATCTTAATCCCACCTTCCCTGCCTCTGATAGAGCGCCAAATTCCGGGAAATACCTGGGCCAGAAGATAAACAGCAATATTCCCATCCAGCAGACTATTTCTCCCTGACATCCACAGCGTGGTGTCTCAAACAGTCAATGAGTTGATGCTCAACTTTAATTTATGTATATTTCTTTTTCGTCCAAACTCACAACTGCACGACATGCCGCCTGAGCACTCAGTCAGCCATGTTATTAGATTTTTTTCTATCTTTTTTTTTTTTTTTACTTGGGGAGGTGGAATATATGCACAGACAGGCAGCATGTCAGACTGTGCTCAGGTGAGCGGACTGATATGACAGTATGTAATCAGGTTTGGCAAACCCAGGAGTCACATGTGTGAATCAGGTGGAGGTCTGAGGCTCTGCCTCCATCTAGTGATACAAGTGGAAAAGTGCTGGGACAGAAAATCGGTACATTTAAATCACCGGTCTTACCTGTCAGCAGGTAGTTCCTTTCCATGTTTTCTAATCACGAAAGACACAAAGACTCATATACAGTCTGAATTTTAGCACATTATAGATCATATTCTAATTACCTTTGTCTGAGTCACCGTGTTTCTCTGGTGGTGGAGGAAAAACACCCCCCATGAAACAGCACACCTGTTGGTCAGTCCATCTGTTTTTGTTCTTTCGCCCCCTCCTGATGAAGCTGGCTCCGTGTCCCTGTGACAGCACTGACCCCCACGGACACTCATAACAGTGCAGAAGGCATTCGGCCCTTTTAAAATGGGACCAGAGGTCAGATCTTCCAAAACTGTGAGGTGTTCCTTCATGCCAACGTTCTCTGCATGAATGGCAGCAGGAATAAAAGGCTCACTCAACGCAGCAGCTTCAGCGAGGAGGCGATACAGATGTCAGCTGGAGTTCTCTTGTTGTCCAGCTGTTGTTCTGCTGCTCTGAACAGCTAACTGGGTGAAGCACACCAGGATGGAGCCATTAATCACTCCAGGAGCAATGGACGACCTCCCAACACAGGAGCGTCCTGGATGGTGTGTGTGTGGTGTGTGTGTGGTGATGAGGGGACACAAGCGTCAGTGAAACTCTGAACCACCTCTCCTCTGACACCCTCGCGCATGATGCAAACACTCCGCGAGCTGCTGAGGGAGCTGTCAAACCTCAGGCTCACTATATTCTGAAGCACTGTCTTACACTACATCTTGTACTTTTAGCCATATTTTAACCCAGTGATCTTATAAATGTCAAACTATTGCATTCGATGCTACATCAGAGCACAAATCTGATCATACCTGTGTATGTTGGAAAAATTTAACGCTTAATGCTTTTTAACATGCAAAAGAATAATGCAGGATGACAGGAAGACAAAGGGCCACATGGCAGGGGTTCAGGCCGGACACTCTGCAAGAGAGCTGAAGATACACACATCTGCTATGAACTGATAAAGACGAGCACAAAAGAGTGTGGAATAATCACACTATTATAGTCGTTTCAAGGTCAACTTTCTTGCGTCTGCTTGTTTTGGGAAAGCAGAGGTCAGACTGTGCTGTTGTGTGCATGTGTCTCGTCCCCTCCATACAACAAAACAACTTTTGTCTGTCTTTGTGATCAGATGCATCCTAATTATAATTGTTAGTGAAGAAATTCACCTGACTCTGTACATCAGAGGATCAAGGAGATGTTTTTCCAGGAGATTTTTATGAAAATTCTGACCTTAACATTTATAATGCTATCTTCAATATCTAAGTTTATTCAAAGATGCAGAAGGGAAGGTTGCACACCAAAATGCTGAAATACGTACCAATGAAAATGTGCTTGATTAAAATCAGAGTTTTCTCCACCTGTAGCTCATGTGTGTTTTGAGTCTTTGCACACACACACACACACACACACACACACACACACACACACTCCTGCAGCAGCGGCAGAGACGGTGGATGTGGTGGAGCTGACATGTACGTAACTCTGTCCTCTCTGATTTACCTCCCCAGCCTGGATGTGGCCCAGGTTCTGGCAGAGCAAATTGGTTTGGGCTGAAGAAGACTTGTCAGATTGGCAGATAGTTGAGGTGGGTCATGTTTTCTAAACGCGCTCTCAGATGTCCAATTAAAAGTGAGTGCGCGAAACAAGAGCTCTGTCAGACATTCAGTACGGCGTGCACGTTTGGTCATGCTGCCATGATGGATTAAAGACTGTCTGCTCCTGCCTTCACAGCTCAAAACTGTTGGCAGTAAAATATGAGGGAGTGCATGCAGTAGTTTAATTGCCTGTATTGCTGTTATTTAATGTCTACAGTGATTATATTGTTATTTAGCTATTAAAGGGAATTAATATTGTGATTAATGCATTTATTCGATCGTGATGCTCTGGTTGCCTAAAAAAGGAGAGGAAAAATGACTTGCAGTTTTTTAAATCAGGTATTTAAGTCAAGTGATGAAACTCATCATCTGCTGTCCTCAAGTTCTTTAAGAAGACTTTTATTTAATAAATTAATATTTCATTTTCAAAATACTTTGAAGTAAATGATATAAGCAAAAGAAAGTTCTAATTGTAAAAGTACTTCTGGTATTTTATTTTAATTTATTTTTTATCAAATGACTAAGTAGAAGAAATTTAATGACATTTTAATACGTACATACGAATATTAAGTACATTGAATTCAGTAAGTATGAACTAAATAAATTCGCATGAACTTTACAAAAGTCCCTTTCAATAACAAACCACGTGAAAACAACTACTCCATTATGGACACTAGAGGGCAGTGTCTGCTTTATTTTAATATACTGTATGTCTTTTGTTATAATAATTCATTGAATTCAAATGTCATAGATATCTAAAATGCTGCACCAACAAAACTTGCAACAGCATCACCCATGACGTTCAAAATGTTCTTCTACGGGTTTAAATTTGGAACATTTTAACACTGAAATTGACCCAAGTTTTACTGTTTTTTTCATATCGGGTTGTCTCAGTTGAAACTGTAGAACAACCGTGAGGACAAGAACAAGCTGCAGATGAAGGTCTGTCAGAGAAATAAAATACATTTAAATGACACAGATCTCTCCTGAAGACAATATTCTGATACATGATTAAACAAAGATAAAGTGCAGGAGCACAAACCTGAATACTACGAAGGTAAATCAACATGAAGTCAGAAAATCCTTTTAAAACAATGACAGAATGAACTTTATTCTCCTGTAAATTAAAACATATGACTTGACACATTATCCACCTTCAGTAATACAACCAATTGATGTTGGTTGACCCAGATTTGGAAATCAGTAACATTTTACAATATTATTTCAATAATAATTGTTTGGGTCCAAAATTCAGTTAAGTAAAAGTGCAAGTTGTTCAAACCCTGTAGACAACTTGTAGAAGGTTCATTTACCATTAATTTAAACTCATAAACACAGACATAGACTAATATCTCTGTACCATCAAGCTGGCGGTGACCAGCTGAGCCCTGATGCTCTCCTTTCGCCTCTCTTTGAGCGTTCCCCCCTCAGCCCGCCTTCCCTGGCTGTGCTGGGCGTCTTCAAAGATGGCTGTGGTCAAAGTGCTGCCTGCATCACGTCTCACTGGTCCTGCTCACCTCTCAGTCTCCACCCAGACGCTCCAGTTTAGCCCAAATCCTTTATTCCCATTAAACAGGTAGAAAATCAGAATTCCAGGTCATGATGAGGGTCTGTGTCTGGACATCTGAAACACATCTCTCCATCACACTTCCCCTGGAAAGACTTCTCATCTCGTGTCCTTCATCTCCTCTTCTTACATGAGTGACACATCAGAGATGGTCTCCACTTAATCCCATCCTTTATGCTGTGGGACAGAAGCTCGTGAGCCTGTAGCCCTTTCACACCACATTTGTCACCGTTTGAAATCATACTTAATGTCATGCTTGACCTCAGATGGAGGCTGGCTGCCTCTTCAGATTTCACTCAGCCGGTGATCCGGGTCTGAGAGAGGGAGCAGACGCAAACATGAAAGCCTGATGAGGAATCTCCTCCTTTCTTCAGGGCGGTGTTGTTTTATGGACCAGCAAATCAGAGAGTTTCTTCAGAGAGAAACTTCAGCCTGAGCTGGAAGAAGATGGTTGATGCTCTCCTCCCTTTACATGCTCATTTCCTCTTCCATCCAGCCATCCATTCATCTATCCATCCATTTATCCACCCATCCATCCATCCATGTGTGGGGCAGCTTTTACTGAGGAAGGTTATATTGATGCAGAAACTTCTGCTTCTAAGAAATGATCTGTAGATAATATTTGGATTGCTGACTGCATGAAAAACATGTGAATGTGAATGATTGTAGAACACACACACACACACACACACACACACACACACACACACACACACACACACACACACACACACACACACACACACACACACACCGCTGTCTGATCTTCATAATGCACTACAGTATCACAGTAGTAGTGTATGTATTATTATAGCATTAAAAATCCAGAAGGACTTTTCTATATTTGCAGTATTTCCTGCAGGGTTGAAAATTGTAATAAAGAAGAATAATACAAATCTTCTCCAAACTCCACAACCTCACAAAAAAAAATATGTAAACCTTACTAAAAATTGTATACTTTGAATTTTTTATGCGTAGTTTGTTATCCTTTCCAACAGGAGGGGCTAACGAGCTAACAGACGCAAGACTGATCACACAAACACACACACACACACACACACAAACACACACACACACACAAACACACACACACACACACACACACACACACACCTTGTCAGCGGCTGGGTCTTATCATTCTGCGACTGAAATGGGCCTTTGACGGAACACTTGACCTTGTCATTATCTTCTGGCTCTCGCTTTGTTTCCACTCCCTTTGCTCCCTTTTGTGTGATTCCCGACTTTTCCTTTCCACACTATTTGAAGAAAGATAAGAACAGCCTATTTGCAGCCACCATCCACTCATCTCTGACGCACACCCTTTATTTAATGTCCAACGCTTATGAAAAGAGCCTTGTGTTTACTACAAAGTGAGATCCTGTCCATGACCTTCCGTGGCGGTTGGATGTGTGTTCGCCAATACAACAAAGTCTTCTTTCTATCGTTTGCAAAGCAGAGGATGGACAAAAGATGATAATTCAAAGCGTATTTACTGTTGTGGAGAGATGCCCTTCCTGTTACACGCTAGAAAAAGACCACATCAAATGACTTCAGCTAAGAGAGACAGGAAGGGAGGAATAGTTCCAGCATCAAGTGACTCATTCTGTGCTTCTTCTTATTTGCTATAATCAAATTAAATCAACAGTTAGCCCTTCGAGCTCGCTCAGTTCTCCCAGAAGAACTGACATTTGGCCTGTGAAGTGCAAAAACTGAAAGTTCTCTTTAAAAACTCTTCAAATATAGTTTGTGCATTGATGTTATTTTTGCTCGCACAGATATCTGCGTGTTGCGGGCTGTTTTTTTTTTTGTCGTCTCACCTGTGTTTACGTGGTGAAACGTCATCGTAGACGGCTGTGCTCCGGCTGTATGTGTGGGACTGACATTCCAGTTGAAGTTACTGGTTGCTTTTGTAGATGTTCCTGCTCCAAATTACATTACCGGTGGAAGACGGGTTTGGATCGAGGCTTGACTTTCATTATCTGGGAAGAACCAGCAAAGCTTCATTAAAAAGCATTTTAATTCATGAAAGTGATCCCAACACTACCAGGGAGCGTGCTCTGGGTCCCAGTTTGAAAGGAGTTGATGTAATTTTGAGATTTGCTCTATATGTTAAGGCTATAGGTTGTTGTATTTTCTTGTGTTTATCTCCAGCCATGTTTCAAAGTCACTTTTGGAAGTACAATATGCTATAAAACAAGGCTGAATGTATCTGTCTATCAAAGGTTCGCTGACAGCATGAGGGGAGATGACTGCCTTTGATTCTAATGCTAAGAGCATAATTTATGTAAGATGTTTGAATGGCTTTTTGAGTAAGAATAGATTAAAGGAAGTTTCATGCTTGAGGATTAAAAAAAAAAAAAAAAAAAAAAAAGTGCCTGCAAAGCAGTGTTTTAAAAGCCCCGGGGATGCAGGAGGGTTGATGAACAGGGTGTGTGCAAATGGTGATGAGCTCAAGCCATTTATCACACCGGCCAAACAGAGTGCCAATCACTGTCATGGCTGCAGTTTTCATCTCTTTCTGTAAATATGAAAGCCCTTGTCCCGACAGTGACTTCAAACATGGTGACGGCAGGCCATACCAGGCCGCAGCATCTCCACCAGCCCTTCCTCTCTGCACATCAAACCCGCCTGACAGCAGCGGCCCGAGGTGCCATAATGAGATACGCCACTGCTTTCAACCGTGTGTGAAGTGTGACATTCTCTGTCTTCTGGTGTCACGTGTCAACGCCTCGACCTGTGTGTGTGTGAAGAGCTGACCAGACGGTCCAGGCGGACGCCCCCCTGCTTATGGGACACTAGCTGTTCAGGGCAGCATCAAAGCTCTGCTGGTTCCTTAGGTCAACAGTCAGGGCTGTGTACACACACTCAAATAAACACACAACCGATTCAAAGGGAGACCCGTTTCCGTGAAGTCCTCCGCCAACGTCCAGCTTCCTCGAGACTCCTTCATGGTGTTTTGCGGAAGGTCTGCAAAGCAAATCATCCTCGAATAACGTTTGAAGGAGACTTTCATCAGCAGAGCAGTTTAGTTCCACAGTTTCCTCTATAATAGGAAAAGAATTACTGCTCAAGAAATTTGGTGTGTGTGTGTGCGTGTGTGTGTGTGTGTGTGTGTGTGTGTGTGTGTGTGTGTGTCTTTAAGTTAGTGTTTTAAATAATGAACCCTTTTTTATTTGACCTTTTCACAGGAAACTTGTTTAATAAAGCTTATGTAACCCCCCAAACACATGACAGTAAAGTCTTCTGGGAGCGACATGCTCGTCTCGTCTGAGATGATATTTATACACGACAACTGGGGTATTTGTTACTGGTTGAAGATCTCGGCATGTGACCTGTATCCAGATAAAACCACAGCCGTTTTCCTGTTTACATCAGCTTATGCACGTCCGGCGTCTGGGAAAAGTCAAAAGGTGTACTTTTTGGGTCTTTTAGAGTGGACAAGGAAGAATACTGAGCCATTTTTAAACTCGCAGTGTGAGCCTTTTTCTCAAAAAAAAAAACAAAACAAAAAAAATACACCTAAACATAAACTGTGATGTGAACTACCTTAAATGTCAGAAAACATTTATTTTTTTGAAAAAAAGAAATGAAGCATTTAAAAAACTCAACATCAGGAAAAATCAATCAATCTTCTGCTCTCACTTTAGGAATTTAGGCTTATTCCCTCAGGTATCTGTCTAATCTCGGGGTTTCGCTACACCAGCTTTGGCTTTATAACAGATGAAGAGGAGCAGAGATTAGCCTCCACATGGAAAAGGCCCCATTCACGTTGATGGCAACTTTATGGTACTGTTAGTACAACAAAAGCCAAGAAGATAAAAGTCCTTCGTTTTAAACCACAGATTAGAAGAGATGAGATTCCCCCCTTTTTAAGCTCATCTTTAGCCAGTTCAAAGCGGTCAACCTTGGGGAAACACTGAAAAACATGCACACCTGATCAGTTAGATACCCAAAGATAAAAAGATAGAGGCAATCATGCTCTGTCTTGTGACCGGCTCTCTGCTATTTTTGGAGGTGATGAAGACTATTAAAAGCGGATTACCAGAAAGAGGAGGGTGTATTGGAACATACTTCTCTCCTTTCATTGCCTGTATCTCTCCATTTCAGCCCAGCCAGCAGATGAGTTTATTAGAGAGACTGAAGCTATTCAAGAACTTGCTGCGTCTCTGGTAGGAGCAGCCAGACATAACGTCCAGGATCGGCCGTGGACTCGCTCCAGTCCAGACGGCTTTTCAGACTACAGAGCAGAGCAGGATCCTCTGGAGGGACACTAAGCAGCATTGAACATGTCACAACACAGTCGGAAAAAACAGAGGGGACTCCCTGAATACACACAAACACACACACATGCATTTATAGTCTCACGTTTATCATAATTCGTGGCGCGTTACAACTGGACAGGTGGATTGATAATCTAATATGGCTTGGATGTCTTTTTTTTTATCCTCTTTCTCTCACTTTTCAAATGGTTTGCTCGGAGCCTGAGGGTGTGCGCCATTCCGTTTTCTGTGGCGGCTGAATTAGCTCAGAGCATGCAGGGCCTAGCTTGCTGCCAGAGAGGGAGGCGAGTATTGTTTTCATGACAGAGATCAATGGGTGGGTAAATGTGCTTTAATTCTGCAGGAGCTCCTCTCCCAGGCTAATAAATGCAAGCATCCCTGCTGACTGGGCTGTCGTGCTGAGCGCAGCGGGGGTCAGCCTTTTTGTGTTTCTGTGCCCAAATTATGGAACCATCAATACCCTCGCTGGATCCAGTCAATAGAAGTGCGCTTTGTGACCGAGGGGAGACCAACTTCAAGGCTAATCAAAAAGAGGGGGAGAGAGAGAGAGAGAGAGAGAGAGAGAGAGAGAGAGAGAGAGAGAGAGA